>VMDO01021840.1:0-34623 GCA_007922755.1 Pedetes capensis | reverse complement strand
ATTTTATTGAAATGATTTTTAAACCCCTAGTGTTATTTTCAGCTCCTTTGTGAACCCTTTGAATTTGTAGGTTGCATCTCTTCATTTTATCAAAGAACTATTGAAAGTATTGATTATAATGCCTCATCTTTCTATCTTTTTTGGCCTCTGAATAGATAAAATCTTCAACTTTTGCTTCAGTATCAGAAATCTTCTTTTCATCCTTGTCCAGTGTGGATACTGAAGATTCTATTGTAATATTAAGTCGATTTATTTTGTTTTGTAATTCTAGCATTTCTGTTTCATTCTTTTTCAGGATCTCAGTTTCTTTGATGAATTTTTCTTCTAAGTTAGATACTATTTTTCCCAGTGTTTCAATTATTCTCATTGTGGTATCTATCGGGTCTTTCAACATATTTGTAAGCAGACTTCTAAATTCTTTTTTCTGTCATCCCTAAGAATTCAGTTACTTTAAATTTATCTATTGAAGGGATTTGGTTCATTGAGGCTTCCCATCCAACCTGACCTTTCATGTTTCATGGATTTTTATTTTGAGGCTTTCCCACTGCTTCCTATGCTTGCAAGGTCTAGCCAATGCAAGGATTAAGAAGCCCTATTTTTGTTTTCACAAATAAATTTTGGAAATATTAATTGACTAGTGTAGCCTAAACCAAATACTCATTGGAAATTATGGTTAGTGAGGTTGGTGGCAAAAGATTTCAAATTCTACAGATGTAAAGGTAGAGGTAAAGTGATGTAGGGGAAAGCTAATAAGAGACCATCAGAATTATGCAAGTCTTCAGAGCCCTACACAAAATTCAAAACAAAAAAAGATAATAAAAACATTCAAACAAACTATGTAAAGAGAAACAAAAGAACAGGACCACCTGACCCATGCAGAAAAAAAAAAGAAAACCAACAACCTTGAACTACTTAACTTGCACTGATTAATTCAAACTGACAGTCATTCTATTCCTTAAGACTTCCACCTTCTTTCCAGATGTTGTCAAACAGCTGTCCCAGCCTTTCTTTCCCACCACCATGGAGCTCAGATCTCAGAGAGAGTGTGTCCCATCCAGATCCCTCTACCCCTTTGTGAGGTGCTCCAGTTTTGGTACCTCTGACTCATGAACTGTCAGGCTCCATGCCAGATCCCCCAAATGTAGCAGCCTCGGTGACCACTCCCTCCACAGCCTATAAATCTGGGCTAAATTTGTGCACAGCCCTTGCTGTGGGCATTTGGGTCTCTTTATCCAGCATTGGCCCAGACCAGTCTCCTTTGGGACTCGCTCAGTGTCCTAACAGAAGATGTGCCTCCTGAGGGTTCCAGGTTGTTGAAGTACTTGCAGTAGCCCCAGTATCTCAGGGCTACCAGCAGCTCACCTCTGGGATTGTTTAATTACATATGCCTGATTCAGAGCACTCTCTATATCTATCAAATCTTTTCAGCTTACTTTATCCATAGACTCCTCCTGCTTCTCAGGTGTCTTGCAGCTAGGCTGTGAGATTGTTAACTTAAATGAGCAATATCCTGCATTCCTTTTGGTGATAGCTCCTTAACTGCCCTGGGCTGTAAGGATGGGGGGAAAACACAGCATTACTACAGTCCCACAGGCATTGGTTGCCCAATCCTGCAGTGCCTGTTCTTAGGTCAGACTCACTTCTTGCTGTTTTGCTCAGCCTTTCACGTATGCCTCAGTTACTTGCATTTGTATATGTATTTCCCCATTGGGGTGGGCTCAGCCAGACCCCTAGTCTTGTTCCTTCTTTCACAGAGAGTTCACTTGCATATTAGCTGCAGTTATGTGGTCCACAAATTCACTCCCAATAGATTATAGTGAGGTCTGTGTGTGTGTGTGTGTGTGTGTGTGTGTGTGTGTGTGTGTGTGTGTGTGTGTGTGTGTCAGGCTCCTTGGCTCTATTCCTTGGCATGGATAGAAGCTCTCCCTACACACTTGTCACTGCTTGCCTGGAGTGGGAGCCTCTAAAGTGGTGCCCCACTAGGTCCACTTCTCCATCTTAAAAGCTTCCTGCTTTTTGTTCTGATGTCATAACATAATTCGTTTTTCACTAATTTAAGTTACTCTCCATGCTGAAAGGATTTTTAACTGATGGACTACCCATGATTCTTCATGATATGCTTATACTGTCATAGTTTAGCAACTTGAAACATTATATCTTGATAGCTTATTGAGAAGAAGATCTGATGTATTTATTTGTTTGCTTTTTTGTTTAGGTGCTAGTGATGGAATCCAGAGCCTCATGTTTGTTAGGCAAACATTCTACCACTGAGTTAAATGTCTAACCTCTAGAAGAGGATTTTGTCTGCCTCCACACATACCCCTACTCTCCCTCCCTTCTTTTTCTAACATATTTATGTCCCATTTACCAGTAAATCAGTAGTCACTACATCATCAGGAAATGTACTACAATTACTTGGATTTTTTCATTTCTTTGTTTTCTTGAATTTAATAAAATTGTCTGGTACTTTTTTTCACTTGCACCATGCCTAGCCTTAGATTTCCCATGTGTTTCACCAGTTTGTTCATAAATTTATTAGAATATTTTTCACAAATGGTCAAACCTTTTATCCCATTGACTTAAGAAGAAATCAATTAAGAAGTCAATCTATTTAGAGCCTTACATAAGGGGTAGTAGTTTGTCACATTCATTGTTATACCTCCCTTTAAGATGACTGGGGGGAACAGGCACAATCTGCCTGGGACTTCTCTGTACAGACAGTGAAGGCCTTTGCTCTAGGACTGTTTGATTTGAGGGGGAACCCTCTGACATTTTGCTGGAGTATAGATGTTGGCTCTTGTAATTTCTATCATGACCATGGGAGAAGTGAATGGAATGTGGGAGGAGGTTGATGGTTCTAACTCATACTTTAAATTATCTCATTTGGGGCTCTGTATCTTGCTCCTGCCTTCAGGGTGACATTTTTACAACTCTCCTTGACTTTGCAGGGTAGATCAGCTCTCTCTTTGTGGATCCTTGCCTGGGTGTGGACAATACTTACATCTCTCCCTGCCCTATTTCTCCATTACCACCCTTCTAGCCCCTTTCTGCTTGTCAGAAAGTTGCTGGAATTTCTCCTCCATTGATGGGAACTCTGATTACTTTTATTTTATGGAGTCTCAGGAGTTAGAATAGACACATGAACTCCACCTTCTTTATTGGAAATCCAAATTTGTCATAGATTATCTAGATATGTCAAGTCTGTACACCAGTATTTGTGAACAATTAACAATGGAAAAAGTCTGGATTTTGGAATCTAACAGATTTGAGTCTGAATTTTGACTTTCTGATCTTCTTAGTCAACTCATTTATATTCATGGGCCTAAATTTCATCTTTTTAAAATTGAGAATAATATCTACCTGATAGAGTTCTGAGATTTCCTTAGATAATATATGCAAAACACCCAACAGAGGAGTTATCAGACAATGTTGTTGTTATTAGGTGTCATCGAGTCAGGTCCTACTCATAGAGACCCTTGTGCAACAGAATAAAACACTCTCCAACACTGTGTCATGCCCAGAACCATGTCAGTGCTTCTCTGTTCTTCATATGGTTTCAATGGCTGATTGTTTCTGGGATTGTTTTGAGAGTGGGCTGCCAGGTCCTTCTCCCATTTTTATGGTGCTGGGGATCAAATACAAGGCCTCAGAGAGCAAAAAGCAGTGCTCTACCAACTGAGCTAAACCCCAGCCCCAGCAGATAGTGGTTGTTAGGTGTCATTGAGTTGGGTATCTGACTCATAGTGACCCTACGTACAACAGACAAAACACTATTGTCATGCTTCTCTGCTATTCATAGAGTTTTCAATGGCTGCTTGTTTTTTTGGGAGTGGGTTGCTGGGTTCTTCTCCCAAGCCTATAGCATCTGGTGTTCCCAGGTTGTCTCCTATCCAAGTACTAACCAGGTCCGACCCTGCTTAGCTTCCAAGATCTGACAGGATGGGATGCCACAGTGCTACAGCTGCAGACAGATAGTAGGTGTCAAAAAACAAGAGTGATCACATTCAGTGGGAGTAAGTGGGAAATGTGATTGAAAATTCTTTTTGATGTGCTGGGGTAAAACCCAGGCCATCACACATACTAGGCAAGCACTCTGCCACTGAGCCACATCCACAGGCCCTGATTGGAAAAATCTGAATCAGGTTTGTGGAGGGCCCTGAATATCAGAATTTATTCTTGTTGGCATAAAGGAGCTCTGGCAGGCTTGGTAGAGGGAAAATGACTTGATCTCAAATAATTTGTCTGATTGTTCTCTCAGTCTGGCCTGGGGAAGGAGCTGGAAGCACTTGGCCTGGAAGCTCTTGGGTTAAAATTTTCATCTGCATCTGAGTTATTTGTAACTGTTGTCATGGAAACAAGTTTGGCAAGTGAGCCAGTGCTACAAGTTCCTGACAGTGTGGAGGGGAGGGCAGTGGGAGAAGATGGAAGATTTAGAAGAGGGTCATCTGTGACCAGCACCTCACTGTCCTGAGTTGTCCAAAGCTTTGAGCTTGAGGAGAATGTGAGAGTCCTTTTAGGGAGACTAACTGGACATTGAAGACTCTCCTATCTAATCAGGGGATTAGAGATATTTCTAATATGAAGATAAACTAAGAGAGGTCTGGCAGCTGACTCAATGCTACACAGCTAGTCAGAGACAGAGATAGGACTAGAGTTTTTTTAAGCACTCTGTGTTATGAAACCAAAGCATAACATACCTGGAGGACACCTTCAAAAACATTTTATCCACTTTTCCACAAAAACACACAGGACTTTTTGTTCTTCTTGCTGATCATGAGGGAAAACTGGGACCCCAAGAGGTTTAGAACTGACTCAGTTTAACACAGCAATTCTTATGCTGACTTGATATCAGAATGCAGACACCTCAGGCCTCCCAAGCCTGGGTACTTCCTGAGGAAGTGGGAGTCTGGGATTCACAGTTCAAAGAAGCCTCACTCTACTGACTATCAAGATAGTGCCTCCCAGGTTAAGGCAGATTTCACTGCCTTGGCATTTTACTCCCTCAAATACAACATGAATGTGTTTAGGTGACATTTCCCCTCTCTACACACCCCCTTCACCCACATGGCAACCCACCTATGGCAACACTATTGCTAAAGTGGCATCCCAGCCCCACCCTGATCCAAACACATTGACCACTTGCATCTTCCATATCACCTATAGGGCTCAGCACTTCCTGAGCATTATCTTATGTAATTCAATCCTCACAATTATCATTTTCTGTCTCCCAATTTGGCAGGTGAAAACCAAAAGGATCAGAGAAAGATAATGTGACTGGCCCAAAGTCACACAGTGAATCTTAGCCTGAGTCCCTCCTTCTCTAGAAAGGTGTTTCTGCCCATTCTATTCCACACTGACTTCTCAGCTCTCAGAGTTCCTCTGGCATCTATCTTTGCCTTACTCATCCCCCCCAAACTTGTGAATACATCTCCTCTGTGTTCTCTGTCTTATGTGCAGCCAAAACTCTTCCTATCTCCTCATGGGTGATCCCTTACCAAGTCCAGGTGATTTTCTTTCTGTCTGTCAAATCTACTTTCTTTCCTCATCCTCTGCCACTGCCCTCCTCTGGCTTGACATCCCTCACATGAATAACCCTAAATCTACTTCTTAGCTAGCCCTCATCCAGACTTACAATTTATAGTATGAATTCAAATGGTTGGATGATGAATGAAATTTGGAGTCAGCTCTGTGATTATGCACTCTTATCCAATAAGGCCTGTGTGATGTCACTTGTTACCTGGCAGTTTCCCTTCTGTCAGGGGATTCCTCTATGTATGTGGATTCCTCAGAAGGGGGGTGGCTTAACCCACCTGACATAGGGTGAGGTGTTCTAGCAGTCCACACTAACCAGATCTTGAACAGTGAGGCATAGTGGAAGAAAAGATGAAAGTTTAGAGGACTTTTGAGGTTCATGCTATTTCCTCTCCTTATAGCTAAGGAAAATGAGGGTCTAGGAGATTTAGGCAATTTGCCAAAGCCATACACATAAGTATGGGGTGGTGGGACTTCAACTCTGATTAACTCAATTACTTTCTGCATTCTCCTGTCCTCTTACAATATTTCCTTTGAACAATAGGATTGTAGAAGTTAATTATAAAGTTGTACTTCACACAAAGGTTTCAGATAAACAAATATCAATATGTTGTCATTGTTGTTAGATGCCGTCAAGTCATGTCTGACTCAAAGCAACCCTTATAGGGTTTTCAATAGCTGATTGTTTTGAGATCGCCTCAGGAGTGGACTGCAATGCCCTTCTCCCATTTGGGGATAGTGAGAATTAAACACAGGACCTCAGAGACTATGGAGCAGTGCTCTACCAACTAAGCTAAATCCCAGCCCAAATGTCAATGTAGAAGATAATAAATCATATTCTGAAGATGACTGTGACTTTGTTCTTGAGATTCCAAAAGGACTAGGAAATGAAGATGGAGCTAGAACATAGTTTCAACCTCTTATTATATGCATAGTTTTCTCAATACATGACCTCAACATTCAAAGCAGAGCCTTTATGTGGAAATTATTAATATCCTATTTTATCTTTTAAAAAGATGAGACTCATAGAGAGAAAGTGACTTGCATAAGTTTAGATACCCAATAAAGAGCAAGGACAAAGATTGAATAAATGTCAGGCATAATAGTGGAAAGGGAGGAGAAAAGTCTCAGAATCAAATTGGAGTACATCTTATACAAGCAGCTGGGACAAGCATAGCCAGATCAAGAGATGCCTGGCTCCCAGGAAGGACTAGGGAGATATTCTTGGAAAGGAAGGGTAGCATTTATCAGTGGATGCCTCAGAACTGGAATTCCACGTCAACACAAGGTATTTTCTATTAAAAATAACAATAATATGCATATGTCTATATATAGACAAAATTTTCTGATGGTAAAAATAAAACTCACTAAACACACTAAAATGTTTATCTTTAGAAGAGGAATGGGAGTGGGGTATGAGAATTCTGGAGAATAAATAAAATGAAGAAGCACAGAGATTAAGATAAGAGCCTTGAATTAACTAATGATGATAATGTGCCTGATCTGAAGAGCATGAGTGAATTCACCCTCTGCCCATAACTCTCAAAATGGAAGGGTAAAGTTCTGTTCCTTCAAAAGAAATGCATGCTCATTGATGAATATTTGGAAAAGAGATGTAAAATCAAGAAACTGGTGAAACAGGAACTATCCAATATTGTTCCCTTGCAGAAGCATTGACTTTGATAACTACCCATAGATGAGAATACCTTTGTGGAAGTCCACGAGTTGAGTGAAGATGTTCTGCCATGTCACTGAAGCAAAAACTGTGAGCATAGATGTATTGAATAGGGAAGAAAGAATGATCACTTTATTCACCTCACTCCTAACCTAAGGCAGTATAGCTCAGAGCAAGAAAGGCCTTCTTGGCCCACAAGTTCCCCATTGGGAGAAAGTAAGGGCAAAATGAATGAATATATCCAGTTGTTCAGGATTGTATTAGTTAGCAGGTGCTTTGCTGTGGCAGAGAAACTGACTGAAGCAAAATTATGGGAGGAAATATTTTCAGGGGGCTCATGGTTAAACAATCACAGTCCATAATGGAAACAGGGCAGGCATGACAGCAATAGGCAACAGGATCCCTGGGCAGATGACCTCACTCATGGTGGATCAGAGGGCAGAGAGCAGAAAGAACAACCAGAAGCATAGGTCTGGGTGAAAACAGTCAAGGCCCACTCCCAGTGACCTACTTCTGCAAAGCTGGATCCTGACTCCCAAGGTTCCATACCCTCCATATATAGTGCCTTCAGCTGGGGACCAAATGCTCAAACACATGGGGAACATTTTAGATTCAAACCATAACACTTCACTCCTGACCCCAAAAGCCATGGCCATCTCATAATGAAAAATTCATTAGTCCAACTGCAAGAATCTCCAAAGTCTTAACAACCTCAATCATGTTCAAAAGTCCAAGTCCAAAGTCTCCACTGACACTCAAGGCACACTTAGCTGTAAGCCCCTGCAAAACAAACAATAGGTAACACATTTCCAATGTACAATAGCACAGAGTAAGCATTTCCATTCCAAAATGAAATGGGAGCACAGAAAAAAACTGGTTTTTAGCAAAGCCAATAACCTGCTGGACAAACAAATCCTTTGGCTCTATGTCTGATATCTAGCATCTGGCTTTGGCATCTTCTGACACAAAAAGACTTTGGCAGCTCTGTCCCTCTGGCCTTGCCATTTGCAGCAAACATGGACCTCATAGAGGCTGGCTCCATTTCTTGTCAGCAGATTCCTTCAGCATATGCTTCACATTGGTAGCATCTCTAACATCCTGAGGTCTCCATTGCTTCTTAGGCTACACCCTTGAAGCTTTATGCCAATATACTGTTACTCAAAGTTTTGCCCACCAGTTTTAACATTTGCTGATGATTCTAATCTGAACCAACTATGGCCATTAGGCACATGATGGTTTTCAAATGCTATGATATTTTGACTTGTATTATTAATTAGCTTTCCAGTGTAAGGGAGAGATGACCTTCTCCTATATTTATATATTTGTATTCTCATGGAATCATGGTTGCTTATTTTACTCAATGGGTTATGTCACACTAAGATCATTCTTTTACTGTTTGAGTGTCCCATATTTGACCATCAAGAAGCCCTCTCTGCTGACTCCTGTGTCCTTTTGGCTTTTTTCCCTCCATCTTTCTTTGGACAATGCATTGTTTTCTGGCAACAGAAGATGCTTCACACTTCTCTTGTACTTTCACTATCCCAGCATTGGAATTAGCCATTTTTCCAAGGAGTCCTGATTCTTTCCAGTAGGGAATAAAATTTTAAAACCAAGATTTTCTGAGTGTTATAAGTACATTTTAAGCATTTTTTACTTTGAGGAAAAATTTGAAGTCAAACATTGACAACACAAAATGCTTTTTGGTGGAAGTAGTGGAAGATAGGCAAAATCTATCTGTAAAAGTTGTTGGATGCTGGTGTCTTCTAAAAGCAAATTGTACCTTGGGATGGGTTACCATAGAGATTAACAGGAAGGATCAGAATTGGAGGTGAATGGCAATGAGGCTTGAGTGGAACATTTGACAGGATAATAACAGCTAAAAACTTCCACTTAGGGAGAACTAACTTTGTGCCAGACAGTGCACTAAGAGGCTTATAAACATTTTCTTCCATAACTACAGTTGTTCTGGAAGGTGGAGTGAGGTTGACTGAATGACTAGTAACAAATGAGCCAAGATAAGAACCCATAGAGGAAGGAAGATCGTAGGAGAGAGCACTGAAGAAGAAAAACAACTTATCTCTGGGTTTTGGAGAAGGTGCTCTGGTGTAATAAGCTGGGAACTTGAGAACTGAGGTTATTATCTGAGGTCTGCCATTCAATTATTGTGAGATGTGGGATGGCCATGTATTCTTTTTAAACCTTAGTTTTATTGCTTAGCTACATCACAGGATTGTTAAGAGAATCAAATCAAATAATGACTCCAAAAGGAGATTTGTAAACTCTGACATGCTACACAAATGGAAGTGGTTATATTTATCTGGGCTTATGAGTTTAGAGTCTCCTCTTTGACCAGAGACCATAATTCTCTTGGAAATCTAATCAATCTAGGTTACAGGAGAATCCCCAAGAACCTATGCCCTTTCTTTTCCACCATGTATCAGGGAGTTTTTAGGATATTATTTTGATAACCTTTTTCTTTTGCTTCTTACAGTACTGGGGATCAAACCCAAGGCCTTACATATGCCAGGCAAGTACTCTACCACTGAGCTATACTCCCAGCACCCTTTGATAAATTTTGAGTTAGTTACATTTCTTGGTAACTGTGGCAAGTAGCCTCCAGGATGACCCCCAATGATCTTGATTCTTAATATTTCTACTCTTAGTAATACCCTCCTGTTGAGAGTGAGCTGATCGGGGTATTTTCCTTGAACCAACAGAATGTGGTAAAAATGATAATATACCACATGGGAATTTGGCTACATGAGAGTGTCACTTCCAGTTTGCTAGTAGACTCTTTCTCTTGTTGGCGTTGATGAAGAAAGTTGTCGCATTGGGGATGTACATGTGTCAAGGAACTGAAAGCCAGTATCCATCTAGAAACTGAGACCCTCAATCCCACTGTTTTTGCATAAATGAAAATCTTCCAACACCAGATAAGCTTTGAAGTGGGTCTTTTCTCTTTCAAGGCTTCTCATAGGACCCCAGCCATGGTTGACACTTTGCTTCCTTGTGAAAGACCCTGAAGCAGAGGACCCAGATTAGCCAGGACTGACTCTTGACCCAAAGAGACTATGAGATAAGATAATTAAATGTTGTTTTAAACTACTAAGTTTGTGGTCATTTCTTACCTGGCAATAGATAAATTATACAGTAGCTCTGTTTTATGTAAATTCCTCTAATATCACCTCTACTCTCTTGCATTTCTTTTTCTTTTCCAGTACTGTGGATTGAACTAGGGTCTCATGCATGCTAGGCAAGTGCTCTACCACTGAGCTGCACATCCAGCCCCTTTTTTACTTTGTTTGTTTGTTTGTTTGTTGATTGATTGATTGATTGATTGATTGTACTTGAAGATTAAACGCAGGGCCTCACACATACTTTGCATGTGCTCTATCACTAGGCTGCAGCCTGAGCTCATTTTTTAAAATTTTGAGTCAGAGTGTCACTAAGTTGTGTAGTCTGTCTCTGGCCTTTAACTCATGATCCTCTTGGCTCAGCCCACCAAATAGCTGGGATTACAAGCATGAGCTATGAGATCCAGCCTCTTGTATTTCACACAACACTCTACTTTCACTCCCATGACCAAAACTTGAACTGCCTTATTTCCTCCAAAACCTTTGCACTGTACTTTCTGGAAACCTCACTCCATTGCTAAGAAGCTCTCCTAAAGGATACAAAATGTTTACATAAACAGAACAAAATACCTGGTTCCTAAATGGGCAGATTTAATATTTTAAAGACATTAGTTAAAATTTTTAATGTAATTCAAATAAGTAATTGATGTTAAAGTTCAAATATGTATATTTAAAAAATAGACACCCATAAATAATGAGGAATATCCTGAAAATGAAGCATAATGAGTAACAACAAATCTTACCATTTATTAAAAGACAATGTGGGGCCATAGGGATTAAAATACAGTAGTACTTGTTCAAAACTAACAACTAGACCAACATAACATGGTAGAATGTTCAGAAAAAATTCAACCCATAGAGAATTTTGTGCATTGAAATGATATTTTAAGTCACTGATGAAAAGATGGCTTATTCAATAGATGATGTTGGATAATTGGCTTGTGATGGGGAAAAATAAAGATGGATCTGAGACCTCTACCTCACTCCTTACACCAAAGTAAATTACAGGCATACCAAAAATACAAATGTTCAAAAAATACCCATACTTTTTCATAATGGCCAAATATGGAAAACACAAATGACCACCATGAATAAGTATACAAATTTTGGTACAGCCACACACAAGAGAACTACTCAATAATAAAAAGGAATTGACTCTTGATATAAACAATGATTGGGATAAATCTCAGAATCACTATGCTGAGTGAATGAAGCTAGACAAATAGAGCACATACTAGATAATTCCATTTTTATATTGTTCAAAAACAGGCAAAACAACTGGGGGAGCTAAAAAATATATACACGTTTTGAGAGAAGTTATCTATGTGTTGCTTTTCAAAGTGTAATTGAATTACAGTAGTAATATGTGGTATGATGTTTGCTCAAAAGATGATCAAATGAATGCTAGTGCTACCATGAGACAGGAAGGAAAAGTCAAAGAAAATGGTAGAAGCAAAGCTGTCATTGTAGGAGTGCAAGACCATTTTGAAGTGCTATTTGAAATTCAAGGACATTGTGGAAGTACAACAATGGCAGCCTGAGCATGCAACAGAACTTCCAACATGCCTAACAATTGCATACATTCATGATAAGTTTGAGACACATGGTACTGTGCATGTTATGCACAAGGGATGATCTGGGAGGCTTTGCATAGTAACAAGTCTTGCTTTTGCTATGGTAACCACTTTGAGTAACTCTTGTAATTGGAGAAGTCAAACCTGATTGCATTCATCTTTTTATCAGTATATATTGAGCATTACAATTTTAATACAGTTTTTCCTTTTTTAAAATATGTATATATTTTTGACATCCTCTGTATATAAAACTACAAAACTGATAGAAGTCAGAATAATGAAACTTTTGGGAGAAGGTTGATGTTGAAGAGTCACTTGTTGTTGTTGTTATTGTTAGGTGCCATTGAGTCGGTATCTGACTCATAGTGACTCTCATAGGGTTTTCAATGGCTGAGTGCTTCGGGATTGTCTTGGGAGTGGATTGCCAGGCCCTTCTCCCATTTTTGCGGTGCTGGGAATTGAACTTGGGGCCTCAGAGACTGCAGCGCAGCACTCTACCCACTGAGCTAAATCCCAGCCCGAAGAGTCACTAGGATGATGTAAGTGTTCTATATCTTTATAGCAATGTGGGTGACATAGGTTCATGCTCTTGTCAAAACTGATTGAACTTTGCACTTAAGAGCTGAACAACTGGCTTCCAGTTAAGATGGTGGACTGAAAGCAGTCACACTTTAACCAGGGAAGAAAAAAAGAGTTAGGAACAATCTCAAAGGTCTTTACTTAGAATAGAGAAAAACTGGAAACCAGCTTTAGCTAGTGGAAAATGGACTATGCAATGACACCAGACCAAAATAGAAAATTTAACAACTGAGAAGAGGAAACTGTGGGGTGCCACTTCACAGTCACACACACCTCCAACCCAAGGCAAGCAATGGTGAGTGTGAGTGAACCCTGATCCACTGTGAGGAATTGAGGCATGGAGCCTGATATGCACAAAAAACCCTACATCATAAACTATTGGGAACTAACTTGTGGACCAGACTGCCTCAGCTATGGACAGTGGTGCCCATGTGAGCTCTCAGCAAGAGGTACCATGGGGAACAAGACTGGAGGTCTGGTGGAGGCTGCACCAACATGGAAGTATGGACACTTGTGCAGGTAATTGAGAGCCTTCTGAAAGACAGAAATGGGCCAGGGAAAATCTGAAGCTGACCTTCAGAATTAGTGCTGCAGGAACACACAGCTAAAATCCGTGGTGAAGTAGTCACACTGAAAAAACATAGGGAGAAAAAGGATGCAATTTTTCCACTCCTCCCAAAGGCCAGGGCAAGTAAGGAGCTATGGACAGAAGGTCAATGGGGCATTGCCCTTATAGGTAAACCATCCCAAGCATCCCCATGTGCTGCCTTGAGAAGAGGACAGGGACTGTGGATACTGCAACACTGAGAAGCTCCCAGATGACAAAGGGAGTGCCGCAGCTTGCAACCAGCTAAACAACTCCAGAGGCAAGCTGCTGGAAAGCCTGAGAAATTTGGGGCTACTGAGCATATCCCAATAATTTGGAACCCCCAAAAGGCTCAGTTTCTGCTAGGGACTGTGCAGCAGGTGCCAAATGAGCCTGGGGAACTGTCCATGCCTGTGCTGGAAAGCAAAGCCCAAACACCCACAGTGGCAGATTCTGGACAACTGTAGCCCAGCTCTATAGACTGTAACTACCCAAGAGAGCACTAGTATGGGTGCTGACAGTGTGCAAAACCAGGAGTGGCCACTGAGGGCACTACACCTGGGGACATGGTGGGGATCCTGATAATTCATGGGTCAGAGGGACCAGAACTGGATCACCTCATGAATGAGCAGAGGGATTTGGAGGGCACACACCTTGTCTGAGAACTGAGTTTCAACAGACAGCAAGGATTGCTGGGATGGCTCTTTGGAATCACTCAGAGAGCAGGAGAAACTCATAAGGAACTGTGTGACCGTCACATGTTGCTGTTGTTGTTGCTGTTGTTGTTGTTGTTGTTAGGTGCCATGGAGTTGGATCTGACTCATAAAGACCTTCATAGGGTTTTCAATGGCTGTTTCAGAATTGTTTTGGGAGTGGGCTGCCACATTCTTCCCCCATTTCTGCAGTGCTAGCGGTCAAACCCAGGGCCTCAGAGAGCACAAAGCAGCACTTTACCAAGTAAGCTAAACCCCAGCACTGATTGTCACATAGTCTGAATTAATCAGTACAAGGTGAGCTGTTGTCAGATTAGTCTTTATTTCCTTTTTTATTGTATTTTGTTTTTTGTATTTGTAGCTGTGTGTGGCTTTTTGTGTTTGCATTTCTTCTTTTTTATATTATTTTACTTGTTTATGCCCATGCTGAATTGGGTAATTCCCATGACCTCTGTTTGGTTTTCCCCCATACCACTTAATCTCTCCCTCTACCTCTGTAGACTTTTGAAACCTTTCACCACCAACCTTACTAATCATAATTTCCAGCCATTTGTTGGTTAAGGTTATCCTAATCAATCAATATCTCTCACATTTATTCATCAAAATTAAAATAGGACATCTTCCACCCTTGCATTTGTTAAACCTCCTGGAAAGTTCATGAAGCCATATATATATATATACTCATATAACTTATAAGGAAGAGGTAATTCCTTGAAGAACACCAGACCTTAAGTAAGAATAATAAAAAATATTAAAACAAGAATGGACAAAATTAATAATCTATCAGCAAAAAGCTGGCTACACTCTGAGTCAAACCAGAGTCCAAGAACTTGAAAGAAGGCATTGTCCCAAATGCATCCCCAGGCATACAGGGCAGAAATATCCAGATAAATCAATGGGAAGCACTCAACCTAAAACCACAGGAAACATGACAAACCATGTTGGAGAGGATGCCCCTATTGACAAAAAACCCTCAATAGATGATTTTAAAATAACTCAAATATTAGATGTGCCAGAAAAAGAATTTGGAATTCTACTTATAAATATGTTGGAAGACCACAAAGACACCACACCAAACAGAGGAGAGCAATTGAAACACTGGACAAGAAAAGATCTAATTTAGAAGAAAAATTCAGCAAATAGATTGAGATGCTGAAGAAGAATTAAACAGAAATTCTGGAATTAAAAAATGCAATAAATCAACTTAAAATAATAGTAGATTCTTTGGTATCCAGATTGGATGGAGCCCAAAACAGGATTTCTGCCAAGAAAGATAGAAAGATAAGGCAATATGATCAAAACTTTCAAGAAGTCTTTGATAAAATGAAGAGGTGCAACCAACAAATACAGGAGGTTCACAAAAGAGCAGAATCTGACACTAGAAGAATAGGAAATATTTTCAATGAAATATTAGCTGAAAATTTCCCAAACCTAAGGGAAGAGATAGATGCTGAAAACACAGAAACATCCAGAACTCCAAATACAGAAGACCAGAACAGATCCTCTCCACAGCACATTATAATTGGAATGCTAAATCTAGAGAGCTATTCTAAAGACTACAAGAGAGAAATGCCAACTCACAAAAGCAAGCCCATCAGAATAACAGCTGACTTTACAACAACTCTCAAGGCAAGGAAAGCATGGTCAGATATTATCCATGCCCAGAAAAAGAATAACTGCCAACAAAGATTACTTTACCCAGCAATGCTATCTCATAATATAGACAGAGAGTTCAAGACATTTCATGATATTGACAAGTTTAAGTGATTCACGACTACCAAGCCATCATTGCAGAAGATTATTAAAGAAATATCACTACAGGAGAAGGAAGACAAGCCCAAATGCAAGACCAAAGAAATGAATAAAAGACATGAGGGGAATTCATGAACACAACAAGCTAAACTGTGAACCAAAGAAAAGAAACATCAAAATGATGTAGATAAGGCCCTCTCAAAAATTATTCTAAATATAAATGGTCTCAACTCACTATTCAAAAGGCACTAACTGGCCAACTGGACTAAACAAAAGCCTTCAATATGTAGAAATAAAGAGACTCATGTCATCCATAAAGACCATAAAAGTCTGAAAATTAAAGCTAGCAAACAATATACCAAGCTTGTGGTAATAAAGAAAAACCAGCAGAAGTAGCCATACTGATTTCTGACGATTTAAACTTCAATCCCAAATTAATTAGAAGAGACAAATATGATCACTACATATTAGAAAAAGGAACTGTCAACCAGAAATTCAAAGCATTATTTAATATATATTCATCAAACATAGGAGCACCTAACTTCATAAAACAAAATTTATTAGTGACAAAGGAACACAATCATTATGGGATATTACAATACTCTACTATCTTCAAGACACATATCATTGAAACAAAAAAGTCAGCAGAGAAAAAAGGACTTAAAAAGCATTATAGGCCAAATGGATCTAACAAATTTCTACAGAATATTTCATCCATCAGATGTGGAATACACATTCCTCTCACCACCACATAGAACTTTTTCTAAAAGAGACCACATTTTAGTCCACAAAATGGCCTCAACAAATACAAAAATGTTGAAATCATCCCCTCTACCTTATCAGATCACAGTGGAATAAGTGTAGAAC
Source organism: Pedetes capensis (assembly GCA_007922755.1). NCBI lineage: Eukaryota > Metazoa > Chordata > Mammalia > Rodentia > Pedetidae > Pedetes > Pedetes capensis. Next base: position 18,211 of record VMDO01021840.1, on the reverse strand, counting down.
TCAAAAGCAAGAAAATTTTCAGAAATGTTACAAATACATGGAGACTAAATAACATACTTCCGAATGATCAATAGCTCATCAAATAAATCAGAAAGGAAATAAAAAAGTTCCCACAATCAAATGAGGATGAAAACACATCCTACCAAAATATATTGGATACAGCAAAGGCAATTCTAAAAGAGAAATTCATAGTCATCCATTTCTTCATCAATAAGTTAGGGAAGTCCCATTTAAATAATGACACACCTTAAGGCACTAAAAAGTCAACAATAAGCCAATCCCAAGGCAGAAACTAAGAAATTAGAGACCAAAAGGAAAATACAAAAAAATTAACAAAACCAAGAATGCAACAGTAAAAGATCAACAAGATTAACACTGCCTAATCCAGAATCACCAAAAGAAAGAGAGAAAAAGTCTAAATTTAAGAAATCAGAGATGATAAGGGGAACATAACAAAAATTAACACTCAAAAATCAGTAGCCCTACTATATACCAATAATGAACAGGAAGAGAAGGAAATCAATGCAACAATCCCATTCACAATATCCCACCAAAATTAAATATTTAGGAATCAATCTAACGAAAAGCCTTAAAGACACCTATAATGAAAATTTCATGACAAAGGAGCTAAAGATATTCATTGGAGAAAATATAGCCTCTTCAACAAATGATGCTGAGAAAATTGGATATACATTTGCAGAAGATTGAAAATAGACCCATATCTCTCAATCTGTAATGAAAATCAACTCAGAGTGTATCAGAGGCCTCAACATAATACCAGAAACTTCAAAACTACTAGAAGAAAAGATGGGGAATATGATTCATCACATAGGCATTGGCAAGTGTTTCCTTAGCAAGACTCTAATTGTGCAGGAAACTTCACTAAGAATTGACAAATGGGGCTACATAAAAATAAGGAGGTTCTGTACAGCAAAGGAAATGATCAAAAGAGTAAAGGAAGAACCTCAGAATGGAAGAAAATCTGCATCGCACACGAGTGACAGAGGCTAATTTCTAGAATTTACAAAGAACTTAAGAAATCAAACACCAAAATTGTTGTTGTTATTGTTAGGTGCCATTGAGTTGAGTCCAACTCATAGTGACCCTATGTACAGCAGTTCAAAACATTTCTTGATTCTGTGCCAGGCACATGATCTTATTTATATTTAAGCCCATTGTTTCAGACACTGTGTCAGTCCATCTGGTGGAGGGTTTTTCTTTTTTCCGTTGACCTCCCATTCTCCCAAACGTGATGTCTTTTCCCAGGCACTGACCTCTCCTGAATACATGTCCAAAATATGTAAGACGCATTCTGGACATTCATGCTTCCAAGGAGCACTCTGGTTGCACTTCTTCTAGGACAGATCTGTTGGTTCTTTTAGCAGTCCATGGTATATTCAAAAGCATCAATTCTTCTCCTGTTTCTGTTGTTCAATGTCCAGCTTTCACAACCATATGATGTGACTGAAAATACCATGGAATGAGTCAGACACACCTTCGTCTTCAATGTGACATCTTTGCTTTTCAATACTCTATAGAGATCTTTTGCCACAGCTTTTCCTAGAGCAATGCATCTTTTCATGTCTTGATTGCTGCTTCCACAGGTGTTGATTATAGAGGCAAGCAAAGTGAAATCTTGTACAACCTCAATCTTTCTCCATTTATTGTGAAGTTGCATACTGGCCCAGTCATAGGATTTTTATTTTGTTGATGTTTAGTCACAGACTATAATGAAGGCTGTGATCTTTGATCTTCATCACTAAATGTTTTAAGTCTTCTTCACTTTCAGCAAGCAGAGTTGTGTCATCTGCATAATGCAGGTTGTTAATGAGTCTTCCTCCAATCCTGATGTCATGTTCTTCCTCATAAAATCCAGTTTCTCAGATTATTTGCTCATCATATAAATTGAAGAGATATAGTGAAAGTATACAGCCCTGATACACACCTTTCTCAACTTTAAACCAGGCAGTGTTTCCTTGTTCTATTCCAACAACTGCCTCCTGGTTCATGTACAGATTCCTCATGTGTACAATTAGGTGCTCTGGTATTCCCATTTTCCAAAGTGTTATCCATAATTTATTATGATCCACACAGTCAAATGTCTTGGCATAGTCAATGAAACATAGATAGACATCTTTCTGATATTCTCTGCTTTTGGCTAATATCCACCTAATATCAGCAATGATGTCCCTGTTTCCCCACCCACTTGATTTTCTGGTAATTCGCTGTCTATATATTGTGGCAGTCAATTTTGAATAATCTTTAGTGAAATTTTGCTTGTGTGTGATATTAATGATATTGTCCGATAGTTTGCACACTCAGTTGGATCCCCTCTTTTGGGAAGAGGCACAAATATGCATCTCTTCCAGCAAGTTGGCCAGGTAGCTGTTTTCCAAATCTGTTGGCATAAACACGTTAATACCTCCAGTGCTGCATCTATTTGTTGAAGCATCTCTATTAGTACCCCATCAATTCCTGGGGCCTAGTGTTTCTCCAGTTCTTTCAAGGCAGCTTCTACTTCATCCTTCAATATGATTGGTTCCTCCTCATAAACAACCTCTTGAAATGGTTGGTCATCTACCAATTCTTTTTTGTATAATGACTCTGTGTATTACCTTCCATCTTCTTTTGATGTTTCCTGCATCATTTAATATTTTCCCTGTAGAATCTTTCACTACTGCCACTTGAGGCTTGAAGTTTTTCTTCGCTTCCTTAAGCTTGAGAAACACAAAGTGTGTTCTTCCTTTTTAGTTTTCTGCCTTCAGCTCTTTGCACATGTCATTATAATATTTGTTTTTGTCTTCTCGATCTGCCTTCTGAAATCTGTTTAGATCCTTAATTTCCTCATGTCTTCCTTTTACTTTAGCTGCTTGACATTCATGGGCAAGGTCCAAGATCTCTTTTGACATGTAATTTGGTCTTTTCTCTTTTTCATGTCTTTTTAATAATCTTCTGCTTTCTTCTTGAATGATATCTTTTACGTCATTTCACAACTTGTTTGGTCTCCTATCATTTGGGTCTAATGCATTAAACCTATTTTTGAGGTGGTCTCTGAACTCATGTGGGATATGCTCAAGGTCATACCTTGGCTCTCATACACTTGTTCTAATGTTCTTCAGCTTCAGTTTGAACTTCCATGTGAGAAGATGATGGTCTGATCCACAATCAGTACCTCTTCTTGTTTTGACATTTGATACAGAGCTTTTCCATCATCTCTTTCCACATATGTAGTCAATTTGATTCCTGTATGTTCCATCTGGTGAAGTCCATGTGCATAGTCACCATTTATGTTGTTGAAAAATGTATTTGCAATGAAAAGGTCATTGGTCTGACAAAATTCTATCATGCAATCTCCTGCATTGTTTCTGTCACCAAGACCATATTTTCCAACTACTGAGCTTTCTTGTTTCCAACTTTTGCACTCCAGTCACCAGTAATTATCACTACATTATCATTGCATGTGTGATCTATTTCAGATTTCCCTTTCTTCATTTGTGGCCTTAGTGGTAGGTGCATAAATTTGAATAATAGTCACGTTAATTGGCCTTCCTTGTAGTTGTATGGATATTATTCTATCACTGACATTATATTTCAGGACAGATCTTGAGATGTCTTTTTTGATGATGAATGCAACCACATTTCTCTTTAGTTTGTCATTCCCAGCATAGTAGACCATATGATTATCTGACTCAAAATGGCCCATGCCAGTCCATTTTAGCTCACTGATGCCTAGAATGTCAATGTTTATGCGCTCCATTTCTCTTTTAATGATTTCTAATTTTCCTGGATTCATACTACATACATTCCATGTTCCAAATATTAATGGATTTTTATAGTTGTTTCTCCTCATTTTGAGTTGTGCCACATCAGCAGATGGAGGTCCCTGGGGCTTTACTCCATTTCTGTCATCACGGTAGACTCTACTTTGAGGAGGCAACTCTTCCCCAGTAGTCTTTTGAGTGCCTTCCAACCTGGGGGGCTCATTTTCTGGCGCTGTATCTGACAGTTTTTCTTTGTTACCCATAGGGTTTTCTATGGCTAGTTGTTTTGGGAGTGGCTTGCTGGTGCCTACTCCCTAGTCTGTCTTAGTCTGGAAGCTCAGCTGAAACCTGTCTACCATGGATGATCCTGCTGTTATCTGAGATACTGGTGGCATAGCTATCAGCCTCATTGCAACACACAAGCCCCCACAGTGTGGCAAACTGTCAGATGTGTGGGGGTAAAAAATATTAGTGGAATTAAAGGGACAGGTAGGTCCAGATACAATACTACTGGGTGACTTCGATACCCCACCCTCATCAGTAGATAGAACATTCAGACAAAAAAAAACCAACAAAGAAACTTCAGAGTTAAATACCACAATAGATCAAATGGACTTAACAGACATCTACAGAATATTCCACCCAAAGGCTACAGAATACACATTCTTCTTCACACCCCATGGAAATTTTTCTACAATAGATCATATTTTAGATCATAAATCGAGTCTTTACAAACATAGAAAAATTGAAATAATGTCATGTACCTTATCAGACCATAATGGAATAAATATAGAAATGAAGAGCAAGAGGAATTTCAGAAACTTTACAAATACATGGAGAATGAACAATTCACTCTTAAATGACCAATGAATACTTGAAGAAATCAGAGCAGTAATTAAAAAATTCTTAGAGTCAAATGAAAATGAAAATGCAACTTACCAGAACCTTTGGTATACAGCAATGGTAGTTCTAAAGGAAAGCTTATATTTATGAGTATTTACATTACAATCAATTAGAGTGGGCTCAAACAAGTAACTTAATGATGCACCTCAAACTCTTAGAAAAAGAAGAACAAACAAAACCCCAAAACAGTTGATGGAAAGAAATGATAAAGATCAAAGCAGAAATTAATTAAATGGGGACTAAAAGAAAAATGAAAAGAATTTATGAAATAAAGAGCTGGTTCTTTTAACAGATAAACAAGATTGACAAACCCTTCCCCAAACTAACCAAAGGAAAGAGAGAGAAGACTCAAATCAAGAAATTAAAGATGAAAAAGGGAACATTACAATAAATATCAATAAAATCCAGAGAATCATTAGGGAATACTTTGAAAAATCATATTCCAAAAAATTGGAAAACTTAGACAAGATGAATCAATTCCTAGACACATGATCTGCCAACATTATGTCAAGAGGATATGAATATAATGAGCAGGGAGATCAAAGCTATAATAAATCATCTCCCAAAAAAGAGAAGCCTAGGACTGAATGGATTCACTCCTGAATTCTATGAGACATTTAAAGAATTAATACCAATGCTCCTCAAATTATTCTATGAAATACAAGTGGAAGGAACACTACCACAGATATTCTATGAAGCCAGTATTATGGTGATAGCAAAACCAGAGAAGGACACATCAAAAAAAGGAAAACTACAGACCAATATCCATGATGAACCTAGAGGCAAAAATCCTTAATAAAATATTTGCAAATCAACTTTAATAGCACATTAAAAAGATCATACACTATGATAAATTGGTTTCATTCCAGGGATACAAGTCTGGTTTAGCATATGCAAGACAATAAATATAAGACATCATGTAAGTAGACTCAGAAACAGAAATCACATAATCTTTTCAATAGATGCAGAAAAGGTCTTTGACAAAGTTCACCATATTGTTATGATAAAAACCTTGAAGAAACTAGGAATTGAAGGCGCATACCTCAACATAATAAAAGTAATATATGAAAAACCTTTAGCCAACATCATACTAAATGGAGGAAAATTGAAAACATATCCCCTAAAATCAGGAACACCACAAGGATGTCCACTGTCTCCCCTGTGATTCAATGTAGTAATTGAACTATTAGCCATAGCAATAAAATAAGAAAGAAATAAAAGGAATCCAAACAGCAAAGGAAGAAGTCAAATTATCCCTCTTTGCAAGTGACATGATCCTATACTTAAAAGACCCTAAAGACTCCACTAAAAAACTTTTAGAGCTGATAAACACTTCTGGCAATGTAGCAGGATATGAAATTAACATATTAAAATCCAGTAGCTGTTTTTATACCAACAAGGAGTTGGAAGAGAAGGAAACCAGGAAACAATCTCACTCACTCACAATAGCTTCAAAACCAATAAAATACCTTAGAGTAGACCTAATAAGGGAGATGAAAGACCTCTACAACAAAAACTTTAAAAGACCAAGGAAATAAATTGAAGAAGACATCAGAAAGTTGAAAGATTTCTCATGCTCATGGATTAGAAGAATTAATTTTATGAAAATGGTTACATTGCTAAAAACAATCTACAGATTCAATGCAATCCCCATCAAAATTACAGCAACATTCTTCATAGAAATACAGAAAACAATCCTAAACTACATTTGGAAACAGAAAATGCCCCAAATTGCTAAGCAATCCTGAGCAGAAAGAACAATGGTGAGAGCACTACATCACCTGATTTTAAATTATATCACAAATCCATTGTAACAAAAACTGCATGGTACTGATAAAAGTAGCATGTAGACCAATGGAACAGAATAGAGGAGCCAGAAATAAACCCATACAGCTACATCCACATGATATTTGACAAAGGTGCTAAAAATATACATTGGAGAAAAGAGAGCCTCTTTAACAAATGGAGCTGGCAGACCTGGATATTGTCATGCAGGAGACAGAAACTAGATCCCCATCTCTCATCTTGTGTAAAAATCAGTTCAAAATGGATGAAATATCTTAATGTGAAACCTGAAACTTTGAAACTGCTAGAGGAAAACATAGGGAAAACAGTTCAAGACAGCCATAGGCAATGACTTTCTGAATTGGACCCCCAAAACACAGAAAACAATAGCAAGAATCAATAAATGGATTTCACGAAATTAAAAAGCTTTTGCACAGCAAAGGACACAATAATCAGAGTAAAGAGGCAACCTACAGAATGGCAGAAAATCTTTGCTAGCTAGACATCAGACAGGGGATATATATATATATATATATATATATATATATATATATATATATTGCTCAAAAAATTAAACACCAAAAGAGCAAGCTATCCAATCAAAAAATGGGCAAAAGAAGAGAGACCTCTCAAAAGAAGAAATTCAAATGGCCAACAATCATATGAAAATACGTTCAACATCCTTAGCCATCATTGAAAGGGAAATCAAAATCACACTGGGATACCAGCTCACTTCAGTCAGAGTGGCTACCACCAACAAAACAAAAATCACAAATGCTGGTGAAGATGCAGGGAGAAAGGAACACTTATACACTGCTGGTAGACATGAAGGTTGATGCAGTCACAATGGAAATCAGTATGGATTTTCCTCAAAAAACTAAATATAGAACTACCATATGACCCAGCTATCCCACTACTGGGCTGGGATTTAGCTCAGTTGGTAGAGCGCTGTGCTGCAGTCTCTGAGGTCCTGAGTTCAATTCCCAGCACCGCAGAAGGGGGAGAAGGTCCTGGCAATCCACTCCTGAGGCAATCCCGAAACAGTCAGCCATTGAAAACCCTATGAGGGTTGCTATGAGTCAGATACCGACTCGATGGCACCTAACAACAACAACAACCCAGCACAGGCATAGATAGTTCCCCAGGCTCCTTCTTGGCTCACTTCACAGTGCTCTAGCAGAGGATGAGTCTTCTGGGGGTTCCAAGTTGCTGGAATATGCTCAGTAGCTCCCAATTTCTCAGAGCCACTGGCAGCTCACCTCAGGGATTATTTAATTAAATGAGTGATGTTCCCAATCTGGAGTACTCCCTATGGATTCCAGGAGATTCTCAGTGCTTTAGTGCCTACAGTATCTGCCCTCTTCTCAGGGCAGCCCATGGATATGCTTTGGGTTTGCTTAATTAAATGGGCAGTGTTTGATCCTGAGCATGTATCTTATGGCCATGGCTCCTTAATTGCCCCAGGCTTTTGGTGGCACAGGGAGGAAAAGATGGAGTCCCTTTGTCTCACTCAGCCCACTTACTCAATGTGGCTGCTCTCCCACAGGTTTGGCTGGATGTTCCTCTAGTCTTCATTCAGGGATCAGCCTCAGCCTCAATTTTTGCCAGTATTTTCTACTTTTCAGGGGCTCCCAAATACCTGTATGAGTGTCCATATTTTCCCACTGGGGTAGACTTTACCACACCTCCAAACTTGTTTCCTATGCTACCTCTCACTGAGCACTCACACAGGAACTGCTGCCCATCCCAGTTGAAGCAGTGTAGTCTGAAAACTAGACCCTGATCCTTCATGGCGGAATATTTCTTCCATGCATGCCCTACTCTTCCAAGTGGATAGAGGTTCATTTCACACTTGCCAATGCTCACCTGGGGTGGGTGCCTGTGAAATGGCCCTGCCAATTCCACCTCTCGGTGAATTTTCTGCTTCTAATCTTGTGTCATAGCACAATCTATTTTCCACTGGTTAAACCTGCTCTCCAGTATTTCTCCATTCTGAATAGAAACCTTTGTGACTCCTTCCTCTTTTTTCCCCCAATCAAAGAGTGGCTGGTCCAATCAACCATCTTTACCATCCTCCACCCCCCAGGAAATATCCTTATGCGAATTCACCCAAAGAACTGATATTTTTCCTTCCAGATTTATCTAAACTTCTCCAGATGTCTCAGTTTTCCCAAATAATTATTCCTTAAAAGCCAACTATCTTTCATAATAAACCCTGTCTATATTCTCTACTATTTCTGTGTCACATCTAAATTCCTTTAAATGTTCAATGCAAAGACCAAAGGTTGCTGCCACCTTCCTGGTCCTGTATTCCCTGATAACATCTTTTATGCTGAAATTCATATTATAAATATACCTGATGTTTCCCTGAATCAAGGTTTCACAGAACTTTCCAACTTTCTGACCTCTGCTCTACCTGAGATTGCCTCCTGTTTCTTAGGAATCTGGCCTGGGATTTAGAGAAAATTGCTTCCTGGTGGTCATAGCTACTCTCCAGAACAGCCTCAATTACTCATGACCAGATTCCATATATTCCTGAGGGATGAAAAACTTCTTTTCCTTTCCTGTAATGTCTTTTCTAGCTAGGCTTTTTAGTGGAAGGATATTTTCTCCTCAGAAGCTGACAGCCCCTGGCCAAGGCTATACTTTGGTGAGCCTAAAAGGCTTGGGAAAGGAAAAGTCCAAATGCTTTCAGCCCATGAGGGTGGAAAGCCACACTTTCTATCTCCTGGCTGTCTCCCTCTTCCTGGTTCCCTAGCTTTCTATCAGTGCCTTTGGCACTGAACAATAGGGATTTCCTAGGTTTACACATCTTGCTCTTGGGTTAGATGAAACAATTGTGGCTTGACTGGGGAAACATTTCAATAAGAACTGATCCATTCATGTTCCAAGCCACTCTCCTTCCTCCAGGGAGAGCCAACCTGAGACCAATAGAGGCAAATGGCTCTGGCTTTAAAAACCTAGAGAAGTGACCCTTACAAGCAATACACACTTGGATCCAAAGTCCTGTAGGGTTGCCCAAAATACCTCACTAAACTTTGCCTTTTCCCCCTCTTCCATCCTGCCTGTATTCCCCTGGCCACGGCATCCCAGGAGACCCCAGCAGCCACTCTCTCTGCCTGTGTTGATAACTCTTTCTCCTCCCTGGAAATCTTTCCAGGAAGCTCCTTAATTCCTACTTTAGTCTTTCATTTTCTTTCCATAGATCAAACACACAAATGCTACATCCCCTGGGCACATGTAGGACAGTTAAAAGTCTCTAGGATAGGATAAGTGGGACACAAAGCAGGACAAAGTAGCACTAGGTTTCTCCTGTTCAGTACCAGAAAATCTCAGTTCAACATACTAGGAGTTCTGTAAAAAGCACCCACTTGGCCCAAACCCTGTGACTATCCCTTGGTTGGGATTTTTTAGTGGGGTATTCAGTCCCTAAGGTTTTTTCAACATATGTGACACCTTATCTGTCTGATCTCATCCTTAACTTCCACACTCTGCCTCTGGGGAAAGAAGGTTTCTTATCTTTTTCCTGTTCCTCTCTCCCAGGATTCCTCCCCCACAATATGAAAAACACACATGGCATGTGTGTTTCTCTTATCTGTGTGACTATAGCCAACAGTCATGAGGCCAGGTATAATTAGGAATTAACAATTTTTAATTCCCTCTCCTCTCCTCCTTGTGTCATGGTTCAGGGTTCAAACTCTTGTGAATTCAGGGATTTGGACTTTCATGCTGCACAGGCCACACCTCTTTCCCCTATGCTGCGGTTGTCAGCAGGGAAACTCCACCCCTCCCTGCCTTTGCAGCACCCAAGGCCTGCCTGTGCCCCTCCTTGTGCACTCCTTTCCTACCTTAAACAGCATCCATGACTGCTGCTGCCCAACTTCCATGGGACTCTCCCTTCTCCCTGCCTCTATAGAATGCAACTTTGGCACATAAGCATGACCCATGTGATAACCATGCTCCAGATTTTTGCCAGCTATATTCCACTGGCAGATAAGCTCCCTCCCTCCCCACATAGGCTTGCCACAGCCACCACTGGTGCCCACAGAACTTGAGCTAGCAGTGCCCTGCAGAGCTCCCTTGAGCTCCACCCCTCCCTTGGCAGTTCACATGCTCACTGCTTGACTCTGCAGAGCTCTCATGGCCTCCACTGACCCAGATCCCAAGCCACTAATAACACATTGCCAGCCCAGGTAGCCTTCTCTTCCTGGGACACTACAAGCTCCACTCTCTCTCAGCCCAGAGCAAAGTTCAGGTGATCAAGTGGTGCCAAGGGACACATCCCTCCCCTGAACTTAAGCAAGCCCAGCTCTCGTAGCATAAATGGAGAGAAAAGCAATGTAGTCGTGAGCCGTAGATTCTTGAGGACATAAGTACATTTCTGGCCCTCCTGCTCTCTCCCTTCCTTCTCCAGCCTCCTTGCCAGGCCTAGAGATTTTCTACTTCCAGGTACACACAAATGCCACAGGACAATAAAGTACTCTCACTGTCCTTCTGCCAGAGCTACAGGAACTAGAGAGAGAATAGGCATTTAGAACCAATTCCTCACTATATCTTTAGTACTTTTACCTGGTTGCATTTGAACTTCATCTTTTTCATGATTGGCCATAGATTCCTCTTTCTTGGGCTGGTATCATGGGATTTCTTCCTTCTTTATGCTTACAACTTCCCTGGATATGTGTACTTCTGCTCTAGGCTGTAAGAGCTCTACTTTCCTATTTTTGAACATTATATGACTTTTAGTCGATCTAATTTGTTTTTCCTGTTTAGGTTAGACTGGCAGTTTAATGTTTTGCTGGTTGTTTACTTTTAACCTCAGAGCTTTCCTTACACCCACCCATTGACCTTTGGGAATCCAATATCTCTTTTTTTTCCTCATTTGAGTTATTCCTCTCCCTACTTAGTGAGACCATTATCCTCTAGAATGCCTGCTTCATAAGTACTTGGGTTTCTCTTTTGCAATGGGGTAAAATCACTTTGTTTTCTATTTGGGGTTGAAAAATTAATACCAGACCCAAATGGTGGATCTCTTTATTTTGATGCACTTATCTTACATAAGGTACCAAATGGGTCCTGGAGGGGAATTTAGAGCCTCCACTACAACTATTAACTTCCAATACATTGTTACCAAGATCTGAAGTTCCTTATTTTGAGTTTTCTCTCCATATTCAGGCTGGATCTCTCTAGACCCTTGCAAGAACAAAACACATGTTATAGCTAAGAAAGGCAATTGTATATCACTGACCGGGGACAATATTAAGAGAAAACATAGGAAAAAAAAGATAGCAAGTTAACTCAAGCCAGATAAGAGGGTAACACATTAGAAATGGACCTTAGCCTCCACTGGCTAAAGACAAAAATTAACAGAAGAAATAGACCTTGGTCCCCACTGGTTAAAGAATAAGAATTAAATCCTAAGGACAAAACTCAGATAAAATAAGCTAAGAGGGAAACCTAGAGCATAGCCAGCTAGGAAGGCAAACTTCACCTAGCTGTTAAATGGTGTCCAGAATCAGGCAAGATACACTACACCTGACTCCCAGATTCCTGATTAAGAGGGGGATGCCTCACTTGCTCAGTGGTAATCCTTATATTCTCTTTTCCAGATGTGTAAATCTATACCCCCACATGTCTGTCAGCTTGTCATGCTGCGGGGGCTTGTGTGTTGCTGTGATGCTGAAAGCTATGCCACTGGTATTTCTGACACTAGCAGGGCCACCCATGGTGGAAAGGTTTCAGCTGAGCTTCCAGACTAAGACAGACTGAGAAGAAGGACCCAGTAGCCCACTCCTAAAATAATTGTTGTTGTTGTTGTTGTTGTTAGGTGCTGTCAAGTTGTGTGCAACTCATGGCAACCCTCATAGGGTTTTTAGTGGCTGACTGTTTTGGGATTGCTTCAGGAGTGGATTGCCACATCCTTTTCCCATGCCCAAAACAATTAGTCATTGAAAACCCTGTGAATAGCAGAGAATCATTGTTAAATATAGTGCTGGAAAATGAGCTCCCTGCCCCAGACTGGAAGGCATTCAAGAAACAACTAGGGAAGAGTTGCCTCCTCAAAGTAGAGTTGACCTTAATGATGGCAATGGAGTAAAGCCCCTGGGCCTTCCTTTTGTTGATGTGGCATGACTCAAAATGAGAAGAAACATACTGTCTTCAACAATGGGCTCAAACATAAGATCATGTGCATGGCACAGTGCTGGATATTCTTTCATTCTGTTGTAGTTAGGGTCCCTATGAGTTGGATCCCACTCAATGGCACTTAACAACAACCACAACTCTACAATAGTTTCTAATTACTCACCTCTTAGATATATACATTTTTACCCATGATTGGTTGGTCCCAATACAGATGAGGAGACCAAAAGATTCAGCCAAAATATTGAAGCATTAACTATACTACTATCCCACAACTAGGTCTTTCTTTGTAAAAAGAGAGACAAATGGTCAAAAATGCCCTATGTACAGGCTTTCTTTTCCCTAAGAGAAAATTCAGACCTATGTAAAAATACAGGTTTGACCCATGAGTAAGAGCTGTAGTTAATAATGCAAAACTCCCTCAATTGGGAGATACTTCTTTAGAACCCACCCTTGATAAATCAGAAAAACAAAACTCTTTGGTCACCTTACCCCCTGCTAGACCAAAAAATCTGTCAAAGATCTCTAAATAATGCCTCAAAGTTAAATATCCAAACTTTTGGCTGGGTGCGGTGGTGCACACCTGTAATCCCAGCGACTCAGGAAGTTGAGGCAGGAGGACCACAAGTTCGAGACCAGAGGCAGTCTGTGTAATTTGGTGAGACCCTGCCTTAAAAAAAAAAAAGAAAAGAAAAGAAAGAAAGAAAGAAAAAGAAAAGATAGGCTGGGGGTGCAACTCAGTGGTCCAGCACTTGCAAAGCATGTAGGCGCAAAGCCCTAGGTTCAACATCTAGTACTGGAAAAAAAATCCAAACTTTCTCTCTTTTGTGCCTTTTCCTTTTAGATCCACAAATAAACACAGGGAACATACAAGTATTATTTACCTGTGTGATTATGCTCTATATTTGTGTGGTACCAAATTGGCTTATAGATAAGTAAATGCTCAATCTTTAAGTTTTGCTTTCAGGACTTTTAACAACATGAATAAAATAGAAGCTCAAAGGGCTCAAGGAAAGCAATTACAGATGGAAAGACAAGCCCAACTGAGGCTTTAGTCCTGGGAAATACTACATTTCTCCAAGCAAATTAACCCCCCCTCCAAGAAACCCCAGACAGAAGGGCCAATACCAGCCACTGCTATGGAAAACCAGGGAACTGGAAAAAAGGACTACTCTCAGCAGAGTCCTAAGCAATCAAGGCTTTCTCACCTGAGCAAAGAGAACACCCTGTAAGCAATGAAGCACTGCCCTCTGAAGGAAGGTCAAGATTCCGCACCAATTATGCTTGCCTTTGAGAACTTAAAGCTGCTTAAAGAGTCTTGGTGAGGCCCCCCTCAAGTACCTACAGATAGCCATCAAAGTATCTCTGGGTGACTCACGATTTGTCAGATAGAAATGTTAATTTCCTTTCAGATACTATTGTTGTTAGGTGCCATTGTATCGTTGTGTCGGTGTCTGACTCATAGCAACCCTATGTACAACAGGTGAAACACTATTGTCAATGATTCTCTGCTATCATAGAGTTTTTGATGGCTGATTGTTTTTGGGGAGTGGGCTGCTGGGTCCTTCTCCCAAGCCTACAGCACCTGGTGTTCCCAGGTGTTCTCCCATCCAAGTACCAACCAGGCCCGACCCTGCTCAGCTTCCAAGATCAGATGGGATTGGGCACTACAGTGGTATGGCTGCAGGCTTTTCAAATACTAGGGGCTTCAGTCTCTGCCTTAATCAATTACCTAGGACTGCTTCCTAAATATATGTAATGACTAGTGTTAATGGAAATGCCCCAAACCAAAAGATTCTCTTGTAGAGGCTGTCTGGTCACCCACATAGGTAACAATGATGCATTGTAAGGGGCCAGAAAGGATAATTACCTTATTACATAGGGAAATAGACTGACAGACTAGGTGCCAAACAGAAAGATACTGGAGGCTTTATTAAAGCATGGCAATAAAGTTCTCCTGCCTCCTGATAATAAAGTGTGTGAGCCACACATACATCCAGCAGACTATGTATTACTAATGACCTAGAAACAAGAGTCCCCATTGTATCAGTTTCTTCCAAAATAGAAGATCCTTTACCAGGTTCTCTTGGGCACACGCATTTCAGTAAAACTATAGGGGCATTCTTACTAAAATCTATTTCTTCTGAGTCTCCATAGCTGCAAGAACATCCTGATGACAAGGTTGCTTACACTTGTGAACTGTTAGAAGGCCTGAGTTCTTATCAAGCAAGAGAAAAGGACATCTTTTTATATGCAAGGAGTTGACTTGCCCTCAAATTCTATTACACCAATCCAGCTTGATACATCTGGGCTCCTTCGATCACTGTCTTGCACATGAAAATCAGCAAGAGTGGGGACCTTACACCTTCTATGTGCCTTGTCACATAGCCAGAAAGATGCATTGTGCACTTTCCTAAATAATTTTAATATCCCAACTCTGGATGGGGGAAGTGTTAGGCAGTTAGCTCAGATAATAGGCAAAATGGAGGAAAGGGGATTTAAAGTGGTTCCCACTTTCAGCTATGACATGTGAAGCCATGATGACTTCCCAACATATTGGAAAGACATTCTAATAGACCCAATTCCCTCATCCAAGATCAATAGCTGCCTGCATGTAAACAAAAGCAGACTATTCCAAGACATTTGTCTATTGGCCTATTCTTTTAAAATATGCCAAAGTCCATTAAGTCATTTTACAATCAAAGACCCTAGGCCCCATATACTCTAAACCACAAAAGATTATTAAACAAGGGGTTTTCTCAGGTATGGCTTGGGTTCCCACACTCAGGGCTCATGTCATACTAGGAGCCCAGGACTATGTACCTAGGGATGATGTCACATTGGGCATGCCCTAGTTTAAACAAAAATAGAGGGAACATGCACCCACTCTCTCTTCTCTCTCTTCTTCTATTCTTCTCAAGTGGCCAAGTGTGCACTTCTCTTTTCTCTCAGGGAAGCTGCATGTGTGCCAACCCTTCTCTCAGGGCTGCCATCTTCCCTGTCTATCCAAGCTTGCTTAACTTCTGAAAAGCTTGCTTCACTTTTCTTCTGCTCTCTCTGGCTATTCCCCTCACTGGGGAATATCCTTATGCCAATTCACCCAAAGAACAGGTTTTCCCAATTTCTTTTCCAGGTTTATCTAAACTTCTCCAGGTGTCTCAGTTTTCCTCAGTAATTATTCCTTAAGGAGAAACTATCTTTCACAACAAGACTTGCTTATATTCTCAACTGTAATTTCTATGTCACATCTAAATTCCTTTAAGTACCAAACACAAGACTGAGGTTTCCTGCCAGCTTCCCAGACACATATTCCCTGGTAACAAATATAGTGATAATAGTTGCTTTTTTCAAACTTTATGCTACATATATTTTCATACACAAAAAGAGAAATGATGATAAAATTGACCTTCATGTATCCATTACCCAGTTTCAATAATTATTAGTTCATGTCCTATATTTGTCCATCCATACCCAACTCCCTTCCTATATTCAATTATTTTAAAGGAAATTTTAGATGTATCATGCATTCATAAATATTTCACTATATATCCATAAAACATGTTTTTAAAATACCAGCACTATTGACATTTTGGAGTATGTGATTCATTTTTGTGTGTGGCTGTTCTGTACATTGTAGGATATTTTGTAGTATTCTTGGTACATATCCACTACATGGACTGGGGTTTAGCTCAGTTGACATATGATATGAGGAAAAAATAATATGATATAAAAAAAACTAATTAAACCACGCCAAATCTTGGCTAAGACTCAGGAGTTTACATTCTTTACTCCCCCTAATCTAAGAATAGGATTGCACTTCCTTATCTAGGGAATGCCAGGAGCTCCTCGCTCTGAACACAGAGGTGCTGCAATAAATTCCTTTCCATATGGACATAGTCCCTGGTATCTAAAAGTTATCTAAAAGTTGTTTTTTCAAAGATTTATGGTCAAGGACTTTCTGCTTACTGCTTGGATTACTAGGTAACACATGTGGAATGTTTAAAGTAACCAATCAGAGAGAAACACAAAGATCCCTTTGTCCACTAGTCTCTAAGTCCTATATAAGGGACGGGAAAAAATAACTCAGGAAGCACAGCTTTTTGGCACCAGAAGTACAGCTGTTGCTCCACCAGCAATGAAACCTCTTCCTCTAATTAATGCAGGTGTTCAGGTGGTTCTTTCTCTCTGGTGGGCCTTGCTTCTTGCTACAAGTAGAGTGCCATTGTGTGCACTCTGAGGCCCTGGGTTCAATCTTCAGCACTGCAAAAATGGGAGAAGGATATGGCAATCCACTCCCAAAGAAATCCCAAAACAATAAGCCATTGAAAACCTTATGAGGATCACTATGAGTTGGACCTGACTCGATGGCACCTAACAACAACAACAAAAGCCCACTAGATGTCATGAGTAACCCTTGCCTCAGTTGAGACAAACACAAGTGTCTCCAGACATTGCTTGATGTCTCCTGGGTGACAAAAATCCTCTCCTTCCAATTGAGATCCCCTACTATGAAATATAAGAACTTAAAAAAATAAAATCAAAATGTCAGTTTCACACCTAAAATGTTAATAGCAATACCTTAATGTCATAAAATATCTGGTCAGGGTTCAATTGTCCTGTTTATCTTATAAAAGTGTTTTTGTAGTTTCTTCAAATTAGAATCCAAATGGGGGATATGCATTGGAATTGGCTGATATTTCTCTTAAGTCTCAGTTACTCTGTAAGTTCTCTCACTTTCTCTTTTCTTTGTGATGGATTCAGTTGAGTTACACACATTTCAATGGAGTGATGTGTCTCTTTTAGTCCATAACAACTCCTTTCCCTATTTATTCTTCTAATTTATTTATTTATGGTCTTTTAGAATTTCCCACAGTCTGGATTTGGCCAACTACATCCCTGTGCTTTTGTTTGTTTGCAGTAGTAGGGAGCTGAATCCAAGGCCTTGCAGGTGCTAGGCAAGCACTCTACCACTGAACTGGACCCCCACCCCATTTTTATTTTTTATTTTGAGACAGGGTCTAGCTAAGTTGCAAAGTCTACCTCTGACCTCAAACTCATGATCCCCTAGCGTCAGCCTCCTAAGTTGCTAGGATTACAAGCATGTGCCATGGCACCCATCCTTGTGTTTTATTTCACATGTTCCTCTTGCTCCTGTATTTCTTACAGTTAGCAGATATAGAAGTTTTATCAGATCTGTGTTTGAATTTTTGGCAAGAATACTTCATAGGCAATGTTGAATACTGATCAATTTTAATGAGAGAGAGGGAAAGAGAGACAGAGGAAGAGAGAGAGAGAACTAACATCAGATGTTTATTGATGTGATACAAAAGGAAGTTAACAAGTACATATTATCACATGATATGTTCTTGCCAAAAAATAAAAATAAATCTTAATTTAATCAAACCCTAGATTTACCTACTCTAACTCTAAGGTGAAATCTCAGAGTTGTTTTAATTTGCATTTCCCTAATGGCTCGGGATACTGAGCATTTTTTCTTGTGTTTCATGGCTTTATGGACATCTTCATTTGAAAACTGTTTACTCAGTTCCTTTGCCCATTTGTGCATTGGGTTACTTGGTTTTGGTGAGATTTTTCTTGAGCTCTTTATAAATTCTAGTAATTAG
>VMDO01021839.1:0-34629 GCA_007922755.1 Pedetes capensis | reverse complement strand
TGCAATGAAAAGGTCATTGGTCTGACAAAATTCTATCATGCGATCTCCAGCTTCGTTTCTGTCACCAAGACCATATTTTCCAACTACTGGGCCTTCTTCTTTGTTTCCAACCTTTGCATTCCAATCACCAGTGATTATCAGTATGTCTTGATTGCATGTTTGATCTATTTCAGATTGCAGAAGCTGATAAAAGTCTTCCTTTTCTTCCTTTGTGGCCTTAGTGGTGGGTGCATAAATTTGAATAATAGTCATATTAACTGGCCTTCCTTGTGGGCATATGGATGTTATTCTATCACTGACAACATTGTATTTCAGGACAGATCTTGAAATGTCTTTTTTGATGATGAATGCAACCCCATTTCTCTTTAGTTTATCATTCCCAGCATAGTAGACCATATGATTGTCTGACTCAAAATGGCTTATGCCGGCCCATTTTAGCTCATTGATGCCTAGAATGTCAATGTTTATGTGCTCCATTTCTCTTTTAACAATTTCTAATTTTCCTAGATTCATACTACATACATTCCATGTTCCAATTATTAATGGATGTTTACAGTTGTTTCTCCTCATTTTGAGTTGTGCCACATCAGCAAGTTGAGCACCCTGGGGTTTTACTCCATTTCTGTCATCACGGCAGACTCTACTTGGAGGAGGCAACTCTTCCCCAGTAGTCTTTTGAGTGCCTTCCAACCTGGGGGCCTCATTTTCTGGCACTATATCTGACAGTGTTTCTTTGCTATCCATAGGGTTTTCAATGGCTGCTTGTTTCGGGAGTGGCTCACCAGGTCCTGCTCCCTAGTCTGTCTTAGTCTGGAAGCTCAGCTGAAAATCTGTCCACCATGGGTAACCTTGCTCACATCTGAGGTTACAGTGGCAGAGCTCTCGGCCTCGTCGCAACACGCAAGCCCCCACGGCAAACTGACAGACGTGTGGGGGATCTGATGGTAAAATAATTAATACAAGGATGCATATATAGCATAAGAAAAAGAGAAGGAGAATAGAAAGAGGGAAGAGAGTAAAACAAGAAAGGAAGATAAAAAAAAAACCTCACGCATACACACTCCCACTCACATATAAAATCGCTTATAGTCAGGTGCGGTGGTATACACCTGCATTCCCAGCAGCTTGGGGGTGGAGGCAGGAGGATGGCAAGTCCAAGATCATAGGCAACCTGTGCAACCCAACGAGACCCTGTGTCAGAAAGTAAAAAATATGGGCTTGGGGCGCAGCGTGGCGGTCCAGCACCTACAAAGCGAATAGGCGCAAGACTCTGGTTTCAAACCCCCGTACAAAACAACAAAAACAAACAACAAAAAACCAAACCAAACCAAACCAAAATAAAACAAAACCCCCAAGAAACAAAAAAACAAAATCAAAACAAAAACAAAAACAAAACCATGCATACACGCTCCCACACACATATAAAACACTTCTAGTCAGGTGCGGTGGTGCAAGCCTACAATCCCAGCGGCTTGGGGCATGGAGACAGGAGGACCACAAGCCCGAAATCAGAGGCCGTTTATGCACCCCGGCAAGCCCCTGTCTCAAAAAGTAAAAAATATGGGCTGGGGGCGCAGCGTGGCGGTCCAGCACCTACAAAGCTGGCAGGTGCAAGACCCTGGATTCAAATCCTCATACAAAAAAAAAAAAACCGAAACGAAACAAAACAAAACAAAACAAAAAAAAAACGTCCAGAACGCAGGATGGCAGTGTTTTCACACAATCTGCAGGAGCAGCCTGTCTTAGTCTATAGAGATTTTGCCGATTATGTAGAAAATGGCAGATTGCCCCACAATGACCAAAGAGATGGTTCCAGGAAATATTCTGTGTCTATTGTATTGTTTGAGAAGCAGTGGAGCCTGTGGGGTCCTCCCTGGGGTTCTCCCTGTCCCACGTAGTTCGGGCACCAGTTCCCCAAATCAGAGATTTCCGGCCCAAAGCCTATAGCATGGAGGGAATATGGTTGCTAGCGTGGATTTTTTTTTCTTTTTTCTATTGTAGGGCTTTCCGCTCACTTGGGAGACCACTTGGAAGGACCAAATCCTCTTGTGGGTGGGATGATATTCAACCCCCTGGGAGAGAGTCTGTAGTAGGTCTGTCATGCACGGCGATTGCGCTCGAAACTGTTCTTATTGTGTATTATTGTCCCGCAAGACTCTGCCAGAAAGGAGCATTCTGTCCGCGTGGTGCTCAGCCTCCTCCGCAGACCTCACCTTTCTCCACAGTGCAGCGGGATGACTTAGGATCCCCTCTGGTGTGTCTGGGGTCCAGGCATATGTGTGCCCATATGTCTGTGGAGATTGTGTCTACATGACTGTCCCGCCACAACAGGAGGAAGCGAGCCGTGTTTCAGCTCTGGATGCGTACCACTGGCACTGGTTTCCCAGTTCCCTCTGCGATTACTCCCCGTACCCTTGAGTATCTACTCTCATGGCTCTGATCCCTATTTTCTCGTGTGAGGGACCTACAAGAGCCCAGCATCTCAGGCTGCGGGTCGTATGTCGCTAAAGATGGTGATTCCATGTGCCCCCTCAAAAACTGACTCACCCAAAAACTTGCAGTTTTTGTCCCGCGGGCAGGGTGTCAGTGTGATGTCAAGGTTGCATTCCGTGTTGGGTCCGGCTCCCATGGGTGTGTGGGCGAAGTCCCCTCCGAGTCTCCGGGATTCTATCCTGCTGTCTGTGTGAAGGCGAAATGGCGGAATGGTGTCCTGCTACTGACCTCTGTGTAGCTCCTCCGAAGCCAAATGCTTGATTTCAGTGTCCCTCCAATTTCATCCTCTGTCTCCCAATCTAAACTATCACTGTTTCTATCTATTCAATGTGAGTTCTAAACCCCTAATCGAGGCTTCCCTTTACTCTGGGACAGAAGGCGAGTGTTATCTGTCCGCCATCTTGCCTGCAGCCCCCCAAACAATAATATTTAGTGGGGGTATAAATGACAAACAAAAATTGTACATTTGCGGACTGGAGATATAGATCAGTGGTGGAGCACTTGCCTAGCATGCATGAGGCCCTTCAACATCCAACACTGCAAAAAAAAAAAGTGTATTTTCAAGGTGTAAGAGCATTATTTCATATGTACACATGTTGTAAAATGATTGCCACAAGTTAATATATCCATCGCCTCACATAGTGACCATTGGATGGGGAGAGGTGAGGACATTTAAAATCTCTTTGCAAATTTCACAGAAACTATAGTTATCATGCTGTACTTTTGTGTTGTTAGGTGCCATCGAGTCAGTGTCTGACTCATAGCAACCCTACATAAAACAGGCGAAACTGTTGTGAGTGCTTCTCTGCTATTCATAGGGTTTTCAATGGTGGATTGATTTGTGAGAGTGGGTTGATGAGTCCTTCTCCCAAGCCTACAGTATCTGGTGTTCCCAGGTGGTATCCCACCCAAATACTAATCAGGCCTGACCCTGCGTAGCTTCTGAGATCTGACAGGATCAGGTACCACAGTGCTACAGGTGCAGGCTTTTTTTGTTGTTTGGTGCCATCAAATTAGGTCTGATTCAGTGACCCAATGTACAACAGACAAAACACTGACACTGTGCCATGCCTGACACTATGTCATTGCTACTCTGCTATTCACAGGGTTTTTGATGGCTGAGTGTCTTGTGAATGGGTTGCCAGATTCTTCTCCCTAGCCTATAGCACCTGGCATTCCCAGGTAGTCTCCCATCCAAGGACTAACCAACCAGGCCAAGACCTGCTTAGCTTCCAAGATCAAATGGGATCAGACACCAGGGTGGTATGGCTGTAAATAGGGCCCCAGAACTTATTCATATTGTAGATGAAAGTTTATACCCTCTCACCAGCATCTCCCTGTTTCTCTGAAATCAACATTTTTTAGATTCCTCAGGTAAGAGGGATCAGGCGTTTTTTGTCTGTCCAGTTTATTTCATTTAGGGTAAAGTCTCCAGGTTCAACCATTATTGCAAATGCCATAATTCCCTCCTTAAGGCTGGATGTTCCATTGCATGTACACATTGCATTTTCTTTATCCATTCATCTACTGAGGGACACTTTGCTGTTTCCATATCTTGATTATTATGAATGGTGCAATGAAAGTGAGTGTGTAGACATCATCCCATTTTATGCAACAGATCCAACACAGCGCAAGGTAAAGAGAAATGACCAAACCCAGCCCTGGTAACAGCTATGTTCCCAGGCCTCGCTTCATCTTGCAGCTTCCACTTGCCACAAGTGGAACAGCATCATGTTCTTAGCAATGAGAACATGAGGGCATCCTGATGATTTATCAATGATCCATAAAAAGTTATCCCATCACCATGATTTTTGCAACTCTGAGTTTAAAACAGGAACCAAGTTTGCCCACCTCCTCCCACCCTCACCGGTCCATGAATCCCAGCTTCCCTGAGGTCTGACCTGGTGTGGCTGCATTTGCTGTGACCCTTGTGCTCAGTCCCTAACCTTAGAAACTGAGTCTTCCCCTCACAATTATTTCATCTGAGCTGCTTTTGTGACAAGCTAATGAGCTTCTGGGAATGTAGTGGGCTCTTCTGCCCGTCACCCCTCCATCAGTTGTATTTGACACTTTGATCACTTTCTCCTTCAAAGAGTCACTCTGCTGGTCTGTTGAGTCACTCTGCTGGCTTCTTCTGACCATGTTGCTGCTCCTTATCTGGTGGTGGTGACACCATCAGGAACTTCTCCAGCACCAGTTGTCTTTGGGGATCTGTGGCACACACCCTGCCCATGGGTGCAAGCCTAGGCTGATCCCGGCCAACTCCACGGCTCCAGTTTCTCTAAGACTGGTGCCCAGGTCCCTTTCTCTGAACCTAGCTGTGTTTACTTTTCCAGAACTTCAGATCATTTGATTAGCTTCTCTCATGAACCTGAATTCCTCACCTTCCGATTGCCATAAGAGTTCCTCCAGTTTGGACAAAGAGGATAAGAGAGGATGAGTGTAAGTACATATAGTTACCTGGTTATGTTCTTGTTTGTATCAGTAGGAGTGGCTGTTTCCAACATCCTGAATTTACCTACATCACCATCACCCATTAAATAAAAGTCCCTCCTGTCACCACAGATTTGCCTCCCTAGTCTAAAGGCCATTTCACCCAGCCTGTTACGCACATCTGTTTTCAGTATTTCCTTATCTCCTGGCTGCAACCTATAAACATGTAAGAATCATTCCTTGCATCAAAAGTCAGTTTTCAAATGTAAGACAATATTATCTATAGCTGCTACACTATACATATATTCTCTGTAGAATAAGACAGCAACCCTCAATTGGGGGTAGATTTTGCCTCCCAGGGTACACAAAGCAGTATATGAAGTCTTTATGTTGTTGGAAAATACACAAATTTGCCACTTCAATCCTTTAAAGGTGAACTATTCAGTGGTGTTTTGTACCCATAATCCTGTGTAATTGGCTTAAGTTCTAAAAGTAGATAGTAGTGACAATCAAAAAGGACATCTCATACCTATTTAACAAGTCACTCTCCTTTCCCATCTACAGCCCCTAGGAACCATTACTGTCTCTATGCATTTGACTATATCCCCAAATTTTTTTTTTCCGCTTTGATCTCACTGATTCTACCAGCTTCTCTTGGGCAGAAACCAGAGATGCTGCTAGACATCCTCCAGTATGCACAACTCCCCTCCAAGAACAAAGAATGATTTAGCCCTTAATGTCAATCATTGAGGTTGAAAATCCTGCTGTACACGGAAAGCAGGTGAGGTTGCTTATCTAAAATTTGTTCAGGATATTGTATACCATAGCCCCTCTGTCCTGCATGCTCCATGCTGGTAAAGACCTAGGAACTTAATTCTTTCTTCTAACAAGAGTGCTGCTGTTAAAACCTTAGCCTCATGGTGCCCAGTGGGGCCCCACTCCACAATCTTGTGCCTCTTCAGCACTAGGGTTTTTAAAAAAACATTCAGGGCAGAGCTGGGTGTAGTAGCGCATGCCTGCAATCCCAGAAACTCAGGAGGCAGAGGCAAGAGCATCGCAAGTTCGAGACCAGAGGCAGTCTGCGTAACTTAGTGAGACCCTGTCTCAAAAATTAAGAAAATGGGCTGGGGGTGCAGCTCAGTGGTCCAGCACTTGCAAAGCATGCAAGCACGAGGACTTGGGTTCAACTGCCAGTACTGCAAAAAATAAATATAAATGAATAAATAAAAATAAATAAAACAAACAAAACAAATAAAACATACAGGGCTATTGACATTTGGGACAAGATCTTTCTTTGCTGGGAGTGGGAGGTGCTGCCTTGTGCACTGGATGTTGAATAGCATTCCTGGCCTCTACCCATTAGATGATAGAAGCACCCCCTAGTTATGACAACCAAAAATGTCTCAACATTGTCCAATCTTTCACAGGCATCAAAATTCACTTGAGAACCATGTCTTAAACTCTATGCTCAAATGCCCCAAGACTTATTTTGCACAAAGTGAGCTACAAAACACTGATTTCAGTTCTTAGTCTGCTTTTAGGGCCTGTTCCATATCAAACCATTGATTGAGTACTTTTCAGTTCTGTTTCCTTATTAATAAGTAGATAAACACCTTCTGGAGGAAGGTCTACAAAATTGTTTTTGAAGTACCTAGGGGGGCTGAACTCAGGACCTTGAGCGTTCTTTGCAAACACTCTACAAACACTGCAAACACTGAGCTGCATTCCCAGACTATTTTTTATCTCCCTAAATTGAGTAGGCTGCCTCTGGTCTCAAATTCGTGATCCTGCCTCAGCTTCCCAAGTGCCTGGGATTACAAGCATGCACTTAGCACCTGGTAAAGTTTGCAAAGTTTCAATTACAATATATTTAAAGGGTTGGGGGCGTAGCTCAAAGATACTATACTTACACCTGATCAGGGTCCTCGGTTCAATCCCCAGAACCACAAAAATACCTTTAAACTATGCATGGTCTTACCCAGACTTCTCAATCACCCCCTCCATCCACTATGTATCTTTATATAAGTTTTTGGATCCACATGTTCTCATAGCGACCCTCAGTGTTTTCAATGGCTGATTGTTTCGGGATTGCCTTGGGAGTGGATTGCCATGTCCTTCTCCCATTTTTGTGGTGCTGGGAATCAAACCTGGGATTTCAGAGACTGCAGAGCAGCACTCTACCAACTGAGCTAAACCCCAGCTCCTTGGTTCCACACAGGATAGCTTTTTACCCAAGTGAAACCCAAAACTGACAATGCCAGATCTAATAACTTGACCACTTTCTCATTCTTACTCCATTTCTCCAACATTTTCAGTTGATGGGAACCATACATGTGACTTCTTTGCCTAGCTGCAGTCCACTAAATACTATTCCCCAAAAGCCTAATATCAGCTGAATATAACCAAAATGCTTAGCTATCTGGGGCACTTGCCTTGCTTCTGCACCCAACAAGGATAGCAATACAAATAGTAAAAGCAATTGACTCATCTCACTGAGGGATGAGTTAATCCATTTTCTATCTCCATACTTGAGATAGAGAATTGTCATTTAAGATTTCAAATTACACCATTACTGATAGGACATATTTGCATAAGTGGGACTTTGGCAATGCCCCCCCCCCCTTCACGTTCTCATTCTTATAGTAGTCACATTACCAGCATCCTAAATTTGGTGGAAAAATTAAGTGAGGGTATAGACCAAATCCTTTAGTCTATGCCTGGTAAGCTACTAACAGAATGACTTTGGAACTTAAAAAATGAAAAAGAAAATTCTGAACTGGCTTTGATATGTTTTCTATGAATTATCAGAAAGTCTTTCTGTTATCTACAACCTATTTTCCACAAAAATTGATGAGGAATGGAACAGGAGAGAGACACGGAGACAGACAGTACTACAAGTTTAAAGTGAGCAATGGCCTGGGCAAATGTGTACTTCTTGAGCCAGGAACACTTGTAATCCCAGCACTCAGGAGACAGAGGAAAGAGAATCATAAGTTTCAGACCAGTTTGTGTGACAAAGCAAGACCTTGTCTCAAGTCAACATACAAGTTTGTGCCTCCTGAGAAACAGGGACAAACAGAATGAGAACAGGTTTAGCAAACTATAGCCCATGGGCCAAACCTATGCAGTTTCCCATTTTTGTAAATAAAGTTTTGCTGGGACAAAGCCATGCCCATTTGTTTACCTGCTCTGGCTGCTTTCATAGTACAAGAGCCATGGTGAGTATTGTGGTAGAAACTAATGCTTCATGGGAAAATTCTGATAAGATGTCAATTCGAATATCATAAAATTGGTAACAAAAACACACCAATCATATAGGTTCATCAGGCAACTATTAAGCCATGGTAAGAGATTGGGAAGAAAAGTTGAAGAACACAATCATGTATGAACTTCCTAGTAATCCTTTCTTCTAGGCTAAATATTTTCTTCTAGGCTAAATATTGTTAGGTGCCGTCGAGTCGGATCCGACTCATAGCGACCCTCTGTACAACAGGGGAAACACTATTGTCAGTGCTTCTCTGCTGTGCTTAGGGTTTTCAATGGCAGATTGATTTTTGGGAGGGGGTTGCCAGGTCCTTCTCCCAAGCCTACAGCTTCTGGTGTTCCCAGGTGGTCTCCCATCCAGGTACTAACCAGGCCCCACACTGCTTAGCTTCCGAGATCTGACGGGATCGGATGCCACAGGGCTACCGCTGCAGGCAGCTAGGCTAAATATGTCAAGCATAAAGTTAATTCCAAGTCTGCTCTTGGGCAGACTGATAAATGTAGCTTTAAACAAAGTGCTTTAACTTTTATTTTATTGTTCTTGTGGGAGTTTACACATTGTAATCAGAAGCAGGTATGTGACTTGTGCAGAATTTACTATAAAGCAGAGAGAAAATTAGCACTAACTCCATCTTGGACACCCAGTGATTAGCATTTGACCCTCTGGCCTTCATAATTCAATGCCTTAGTGATCAGATCCTCCACTCACATGCATGATCAATAGAGTGACCTTGGGGTGCTCAGGGAAAGAAGGCACAGTATGAGGGTAGATCAGGCCCAGTGACACTTTCAATCCTCAGGCTGGGGTTGCTTTCCTTCACATCCTCCAATAGCTTCTGGAGTTCCATATTAAAGTCATCTGTCTTCAACCTGGAAAGCCAGAGAACTTCAATGTTTCCAGAGTTCTTAGTTTTGTTGTCCCAAGAAATTCCAAACCGCCCTAAACTGCCTCAAGATCCCCATAGGAGGAAACATTCTTGGATATAGAAAAATAGGGCTTCTTGTAAGGGTCATAGGAAAAGACTGACATTAGGCTAAGATCTGATGAACATTCTAATGTGTTCTCCACAGCTTCAGTGGTTTCTGTAGTCACAGAATTTGAGATGATGTCTGTCTCTCGCACAACTCTTCCAGTGTGAACCCCTCCCACCAGTAATTTCTTTGTGTTGGGAAATGAGTAGATTACAGCTGCTGCCAGCTGGAGATAAGGCTCATATACATCTCACCCAAACAAGAGTAGGTGACCCCTTCAGGAAATTCTATTAAAGACAAATACTCCAAGCTCTTTGGGCTGGGGTTTAGCTCTGTTGGTAAAGTCCTTCTCTGCACCCTGAGGACCCAGCTTCGATCCTTAGTACTACAATAATGGGAGGAGGATGTAGCCATCTATTCCCCAAGCAATCCCGAAACAATCAGCCATTGAAAGCCCTATGAAGGCCACTATGAATGGAACCCAACTTGATGGCACACAACACCCCAACTCCATGTTCTCATATTTCAAAGCTAAAAACTCACTACGAATGTAGAATGGTAATTAATAGAGGGTAGGAAGGCTGAGACAGGAAACTGGATAACAGGTGCCAAAACTGATAGAAGGAATAACTTCTAGCGGGGCAACAATAACATACTGAAATATTTTTGAAGATGTAGAAGAGAGAAGTTTGAAGGCCCCAAAGTAATAGATGGAAACATTGGTTACTATGATTTGAGCAGTATACATTATGTGTCTTAAAATGTCATACTATATTCTATAAATACAATTGTGAAAAAATTTCATATGAATTTTTCTAACACAAAATAAAGATGTTAACTAGTTGAGCATTTGTGGAAATAACATGTCAAAGTGACTCCAAAGGGAATGATAAATGTAGATCTCATATGGCTCTCATGTCCAACTCCAGTATGTGGAAATGGGTTAGCAGTATGAGTCACTTAAGGGAGTGAGGACAGAAATAAATCCAAAATATACAATGCAGTCAGAAACCACAGGGCTGGAGGTTAGCCACTATTATTTCTTGCTGGCATTATAAGTCTTACTAACACAAGAAGTACAAAATACTACCTTGGCTTAAGACTTCACAACATAATCCTAAAACCTGAAAATGGTTTAAGTAGTTATCAGATCTACAACTAAAACATTTTGTATAAGGTCAGTTTCAACACTGGAGAAACCAAGTATCACATTCATTTTGTAAATGTGACAGTGGATCTATGTGTCAGGAATGTTTCATGTTAGATATAATTTGTAGTAGTGGTAAGGAATCAGAGTCCGCCATTACCAAATAACTACTCTATCTGGAAATAAGATGGTAACAGCAGCAGGGATGGTACATAAAGGACCAGAGCAGAGGCCAGTAACTAGCCTACAGGTGAAATCCAGCCTTCTACCTGTTTTAATAAATGAAGCTTTGTGAGTACATAGCTATTCCCTCTCATTTACATATTATGTAAATGTTTTACAGTGGCAAAATAGTCAAGGCAGTCTACTTTCTTTCCTGTCTGGTACTTTAAAGTGTGCACATCCATGGTCTTAGTGGTGGTGGTGCCGTCAAGTCAGTATTCAACTCATAGTAACCCTACATATAACAGGTGAAACACTATTGTCTGTGCTTCTCTGCTATTCATAGGGTTTTCAATGGTGGATTGATTTTTGGGAGTGGGTTGATGGGTCCTTCTCCCAAGCCTACAGTATCTGGTATTCCCAAGTGGTCTTCCATCCAATTACTAACCAGGTCTGACCCTGCTTAGCTTCTGAGATCTGATGGGATCGGATGCCACAGTACTATGGCTACAGGCTCCAAAGTCTAAGATTAAATTTAGACGGCCGGGTGCAGTGGCGCACACCTGTAATCCCAGCGGCTCAGGAGGCAGAGGCAGAAGGATCGTAAGTTCGAGACTAGGGGCAGTCTGCGTAACTTAGCGAGACCCTGTCTCAAAAACAAAAAAATGGGCTGGGGGTGCAGCTCAGTGGTCCAGCACTTGCAAAGCATGCAGGTGCGAGGCCGTGGGTCCAACCCCCAGTACCAGGGGGAAAAAAAAAGATTAAATTTAGACATGTATTACTAGAAAAGTTGATGCTGGCATTCTTTGGATAAAAGCACAAAGAAACTAAATACCCCTTAAAATAAGTTCTTGAAGTGATAAAGGTGGTTCACAGAATTAAGGGAACATCTATAGAACCAGCTTCTGAAAGCTGAAGCCAAAGGGAGGCTCTGGAGATTCTAAAACCAGGATTTATTCTCACTGGGATAATATAGTACACTTGTGCATGTCTGCATGCATAAGTGTTCATTCCAGGGTGACTGAAGGCTTCAGTGTGTCTAATACTGAGTGTTCTAAATCGAGCATTTTTTTTTGGAAATGTGATAAATCTCCTAAGCTAGGACGCTACTGAAAAGTGCATTACGGTGATTCCTGTAGAGCATGCTCCTACCCAAGGCCCTAAACCACAATTTTCTTCATGGAAACCCATGTGAAACAGAAAGACCATACCTGAGTGTCTTCAAGGGTCCACTGTTATCTTTTAAAGCTTCCAAGAGCATGATTACTCCACTAGACCCCAAGACATTCTGTCCAAGGTCCAGTATTTCCAGGTTCTGGTTGCTTGTGAGGGCAGATGCAAGCTCCTGACAATACAAAGAAGTAATGGAACATCCCCAGAGCCTGTTCAGGAGAAATGTGGAAAAACCACTTATTCATCAAGAAGTTCCTACTGAGGACCTACCATGTTGTCAGATACATTCTTACTTCCTAGGGATACAGTAAAGAAATGGGAGCAGGTTAATCAATTTCTTGTACTCAAGGAACATTTTATTGACAGCAAACATCAGGACATGTCATAGGAGAGAGTAGGTGATAGTATTGACCATCAAATCAGTTGCCTATTATTGGGTATGAGTAAATCTATCAGAGAAAGTTTGTGCAGATTTTTCTTATGGTGGTCAGGGAGTCCTCCTTGGGAAATGATTTGAGGGGGGAAAAAAGACTCTAAGGAAAGATAGATCATGAACCATTCTGACACCTGGGGAAAGGAGGGTAATATAGCTGAAAGTAAAGTAGAAAGAGTTTGACTCAAGGGCTGAATATGTAGATCAGTGATATAGTGTTTACCTCCCATTCATGAGGCCCTGAGTTTGGTCCCCAGCACCAGAAACCAACAGTACTCACCTAGAAAGAGTGTGGCCCATAACTAACCAGAGGATCTTATAAGTTCCTATAGGATATTTATTGTAAAAAGCCTTTAGATTTTATTTGCAGTGAGACAGGGAGATTGAGTGCTTGGGGATAAAGATGCCATGGTCTGGCATGAAATTTAAAGGACCATTGGACTGACAGGCAAAAAACAAAAACAAAAAAACCCAAACACTTTAGTAAATCAAAGACAGAAACCTGCACACTTGTGCAGAGATTATGCAACAATTTATGAGAAAGGCTCAGATGAGTGTATGTGCAATAGAAGGATAGGTGGTCAGAGGGACAGGTGGTCAGATTTAAGGTATCTGTAAGGTGGTACTTCAAGATAGTTTCAATGTAAGCTGGGACATTTGCAGAGCAGACTCAGGGTTGATAGTATGATTGGACTGTTTCTGTAGACCTTGTTACTGAGAGTTGAGTTAAATATTAGTAATACAGGACACATTACTACCTCCACATTCCACACCTTTCTCAGAGCCCCTTGGATACTAAAAATTGCCTGTGCCTATGGAAGGTAAGGGAGGTTACATTAGGGCAGATGCAGGTCACGCTAGGTTACCTATAGCTCCATTCAAGCCTCACCAACAAGAATTGTAAAAGTTCAAAAACAGCCAAAACAAAAAAGCACCCTATTGTTTTTCCTTGTCTCTGTAGCAAAGCTAAGGAACTAATCTCATCCAGATTCTCTAACAGAGTTCCAGTTGTAAAGTAGGTTTATCAATGAGATGCATTTGGCTGAGGCTTGGAAGAGAGAAGTGACGTGGAGCTTACCATTTATGGAGCCATTCCGTTTGTTGGGGGTATTAACCCAACCATAGGGCCCTGGGTACTGAACAGGGGTAGACCCTCTGCTTCCCAATCACTGGATCCCAGTAGAAGCAGTGTGGTCCTGAAATCCACCTCATTGGAAACCAGTCCTGCCTACATTGCACAGGTCCAGCCCCTCTGAACCATTTTATAAGCAGTTCATTACCTATATTCAGTCTTTGCGGGGGTTGGTTCCTACCCTTACAGCAGAAATAATACTGCCACAATCTGAAATACTTTGGAACATAGAAATTAGTTTTCCTAGCACCTTATAAATGGACACAGACACCTACCCTAGGCATTTTAGATTAAAATTTGGATTCCTCAAGGCATCACAGAGCAACCACAGCCCAACAGTTATGGGATTCAGACCCAGGTCCAAGTTTGTTAGGCTGCAGTCTTCTTGGAGTAGCTTTGAGAGATGTTTGCAGCCACGTTTCGTTATGTTGCAATCCCTTAACCTATAGGACAATGAAAAGAAGCAGCATCGATTACCCCTTCTATGACTTACACCCTTTAAAGTAGCTATTACTTTCAAATGCTTCCAAGTGGGCTTTGCACATACGAGCATGCAAACCAAGGTGTGATTACATTTCTACCTTGTCTAAATGGTATAGGATTAAACTGGCCTCTGTCTGCCACCTTTTATTATGGAGAAACAAACATATCTACTTAAGATACAGGCTTTCCTAGGGTGGAACCCTGTCTTAATGTCAACAGCTTAGACTCTGGGTTCAGAAACACCCAAGGAAGGATTGGAGGCCTCATTTGTTTTCTGCACTGTTAGAGCATTTGTATTCCACCTGTCTTTTATGTTTTACTTCAAGTGTTGGATTCAACTAGCTTAGCAAAAGTGTGGTGGACTTAAAAAGCTAAATATTCCTGATAAGTATGTATGTTTCAAGTTTAAATGCTGTAGATCCTTCTATAAGCTTCGACTTCCTCATATGCTCCTGGCAAGGCCACTTGAGAATGAAGACGTGTACTGTTTGGCCAGGTAAACTTGCAACCAACCCTCATGGATGTGGGGTCAGGTGCTGGCACCACAGTAACAGAAGAAATAGAGCCTGAGGAACACAAAAAGACCAACTAGATGGTAATTGAGCAAAAGATGGCACTCTTTGTAATCTGCAAGAATCCTAAACTCATACATGAACCTGGAAAGTTTGGGAGAAGGAAACTAAAAGTCAGAATTAAGATTGTTAGGTGCCATCGAGTTGGTATCCAACTCATACCGACCCTCATAGGGTTTTCAATGGCAGACTGTTTCGGGATTGCCTTGAGAGTGGATTGCCAGGTCCTTCTCCCATTTTTGTGGTGCTGGGAATTGAACTCTGGACCTCAGAGACTGCAGAGCAGCATTCTATCAACTGAGCTAAATCCCAGGCCCATGAATTAAGATTGTTGTTAGGTGCCGTCGAGTTGGTATCCGACTCATAGCGACCCTCTGTACAACAAGGGAAACACTATTGTCAGTGCTTCTCTGCTGGTCATAGGGTTTTCAATGGCAGATTGATTTTTGGGAGGGGGTTGCCAGGTCCTTCTCCCAAGCCTACAGCTTCTGGTGTTCCCAGGCGGTCTCCCATCCAGGTACTAACCAGGCCCGACCCTGCTTAGCTTCCGAGATCTGACGGGATCGGATGCCACAGGGCTACAGCTGCAGGCGAATTAAGATTAGGGCTGAGTAATAGCTCAGTGGTAGAATTCTTGCCTACCATGCATAAGACCCTGGATTTGACCCTCAACACCACAAAAATAAAGTTTCGATAGCCTACAAAAAGTCATGGTCAAACACTGACTTCATATTTTTTAAAGTAACAGCCATTGACAACTCGGCATAGAGTAGGCTTCATACCTACTGCACAGATGTGACCATGGACAAACTCAGTGGATAAGCCTTACATCTTAATTGTGTTCAGTCTGACTCAGTGACCCTCAGGGTTTCCCAATGGCTGATTGTTTTGGGATTGCTTCCGGAGTGGATTGCCACATCCTTCCTGGATTTTTGTGGTGCTAAGGATCAAACCTGTGACCTCAGAGAGTGCAGAGCGGGCACTCTACCAGCTGAGCTAGGCCCCAGCCCCATATTTCTAGTTAGTGAAATCAAAATGAAGGTATGTATCTTACAAGGTAGTAAGGACTTTTTAAAATGCTTGTAAGATTTACTACAGTCCCTGACATGCAACAGATGTTTAGTAAGCATTATTATGTTTCATGAATTTCTGTTCTAATACTGTTTAGATGCAGATATTATTTTTCCCTTTTTCTCTGCTACTTCAATCTGAACACTCAATTCTAAAATGATTAGCACATGTCTGGATTAGTGTATCCTCTATCACTAGGAATTTCTAGCACTAGCTAGAAACCATAATATAGTATATTTAAGAGCAAGAGCCCTATAGAAATGAAAACTGGACAATTTCTAATATGAGGTTGCCAACCCTATGTAATCTCTTTAATATTGTCTTACCTATGATTGTAATGTGAACATGTAGTTTGTGCTTAGTTTGTTCCACTATAACAAGCATCAGCAAACTACACTGCATGGGTGAAATCCAGCTCTCATGTTTTCTCTAAATGAAGGTCTGAGTACAGCCTACTTGTTTCCTTATGTGTCCACGTTACAAAAAACAGCAACTGCCACAGAGGCCACATAGCCACAATGTCAAGAGTATTCATTCGCTGGGCGTATTGGCACACTCCTGAAATCCCAACGGCTTGGGAGGTCGAGGCGGAAGGATAGCAAGTTCGAGACTAGAGGCAGTCTGTAACTCAGCGAGACCCTGTCTCAAAAAAGTAAAAAACAAAAAACCAACCAAACAAACAAAAAAAAAACATGGGCTCAGTGGTCCAGCACTTGCAAAGCATGCAAGTACGAGGCCCTGGGTTCAACCCCCAGTTACAAAAAAGAAAAATATTCATCACCTGGCCCTTTAAAATGTAGCTGACCCTACCATAACTCAATTTATCTATGCTGCAGAAGACAGTATGTCATACAAACTTGAATATATGCCAGAACATCAGATCTGAGAACCAATTGCATATCCTGAATCCTCACAGTAATAAGATGGGCTAGGATTTAGCTCAGTTGGTAGAGCGCTGTGCTGCAGTCTGAGATCCCGAGTTCAATTCCCAGCACCCCAAAAATGGGAGAAGGGCCTGGCAATCCACTCCCAAGGCAATCATGAAACAATCAGCCATTGAAAACCCTTTGAGTGTCTCTATGAGTCAGATACTGACTCGAAGTCACCTAACAACAACAACACAGTAATAAGAGTCAAAAGAATATTAACATCCCTTTTTGTTTCTACCCAACCCCATTCTCAGTAATTCCTTCGAAACATAACTGGTGAGAATCTAAGTACTTTTCATGTCTGTCTTACTTGAATCTACGTGTTTATACACATGCGCGTGCATTTGGCCAACAGACTTACACCAGGGTCTGTAGTTTACACTCAGGGTAATACAAGCCCTCACATAAGATTTTCATCCCACCATCCCCAAGCTCATTCTTGGCCAAGCTCAGGTGTGTCAGGGTCTGGCTGAGCATCAAAGTGGAAGAGATCTCTCTGCAAGAGGCTTCTGTAAGGTGACAGTTCTCCAATCTAAAAAAAGAAAAAAAAGTAAGATCGCGCAGATGCAAAGACATTTCTAATCCAAAACCTTTTCTGCTGTCTCCAAATGGTAGAGCCCTAAAGCCCTTGTTAATTTTCCACCTTCTCTCCAGCATGCAGTGCGAGTGTGATCACACACAGAAACTGAGGAAAGCAAGACTCATCCACCATCTTTCTGGGACCAAAAGACAGAAGGCAGGTGTTCGTGTAAGTGGGCAGTTCTGTATGGATTACTCAGCAAGGCTGGCATCACCACTTCTGTTTGGGGTCAGACACTCCACAGGAGGAGAGACACTTACGACAACCTCTGCAGGAAGCACTTTGGGTGCCTCAAAGTCTCACACAGCAGCTTGGCACCCTCATCCAGGAGCTTGTTGTTCGAGAGGTCCAGGCATGTGAGGGACTTGTTGACTTGGAGGGTCAGAAAGAAGTCGGCCCACTGCTGCGTGGTGGCAGAACAAGATCCCAGCCTGTGGCATAAATAGAAGGCAAATCATTTTTCTGGGAGGACAGAGAGACCACACGCAACTACGCTTCTCTCCCCTGAAGACTGTCTTGATTCAGCTCATACCGCCCATGTGTCTAGCCCTCGCCTGGGTTATTAGAGACCCGCTCTTCTCTGCCTCTCCAAATAGGCCTATAGCCACTGGATCAACATCCAGCCTCATCTCCGAGAAAAAGTGTTTCTAAAATAATTCTTTGTGACATTTCTCCAATATACCTGTTAATATTAATGTGATTCTACATGGAAAAGAAAAGAAAAGACAGCATTTGGAGTGCATCTCAGTAGCACAGCATTTGCCATGCATATGTGAAGCCCTGGGCTCGATCCAACACTGCCAAAACATAATGCCAAATATTTAAAAAGTAGCCTCAAAAGCAGCCTCAAAAGTTAGAAATATGAAAATTAGTAATAACTTGGCAGTTAGAACCAACCAATTTTGGATCTGGTTGCTTAAGTGTTGCAAGGATAAGTAGAATTGGGACCTCTACCAGTGGATAGGCATGTAACACAGACGATTGAGAAAAACCAAAGTAATCCATTAATCTGTTATGTTGGGTCCCACAACCAAGCTATTCTTGCATACATTCAATGTTTTCACTGCAGATCATATTCTAAGGCAAGATTATTATCAAAATCATGGCTGCCTCATGTCTAAAGTCTTCATGAGTTACTTAATTCCTGGAATATTCATAGCTTCTCTCTTGGTGCTTTGAGAGAGGATGATACCTTCAGGTCTACCTCAGGTCAGCAATGACCAGGGATCCACCCCAGAGGACCACAGTGCCCACGAGGCTTGCCTCAGACACTGCAGCTGGCACTTCTCATGCTTGAGCATCTCCCCTAGCAGCAGCAGCAGCAGCATGGCATCCTCTAGGACGTAGCCATCCAGGGTCAGGTGAGTTAGGCTCCTCTTACCAATGAGAGCCAAACCGAAGTCCCGGGAAACAGTCATGGGGGAGACATTTCTAATCCTAGGAAAGGGATAGAAAAGGATTTCATCTCCGGTGTTCCATCTTTATGCTGTTTAGACGCAGATTAACAAAGCCGCAGTGTTGCAGATCTAGGCACGGCCTAAGTTCCCAGGACCTGATGTAACACGATCTTCCCATGGACCCATTTTAAGGACAGGAACTACTTCATTTCTTCATGTTCCCGGTACCTGGGTGCAATCTGGTTGGGCATTCCAATATTGCTCCCATATTAAAAATGTAAAATGTGGCTATGCCTAGAGGCATCTATAGCAAGACTTGTTCTACTCACACCACGTTCTGTAGGCAGCAGGAGACCCGGGTTACATAGTCACAGAGAATCCTCACTGAAGGGTCACTCAGGAAGCTTTGGCTGATGTCCAAAGTGGTCAGGTTCTTATTGGAGCAAACCACAGAGCAGAAATCCACCCACAGGCAAGCAGTGTCATTGTCAGGCAGGGACCTACAGGACAGTAACAACAGCATGAACTGGGGAGTCATATGGAGCGTGCAGGTCTAGGATATACCCATCCCGTATAAGCAAAACCATACCCTTTGACCAGGAAGGAGGATGACAAGGGCAAGGCCGGAGGCAGCCTGCATAACTTAGTGAGATCCCATGGAGATGAAAAATGGGCAAGGCCCTAGGTTCAACCCCCAAGTGCCACAAAAAGTAAAAATTGAGGTTTGAGGTGGTACTCGGAGCACTTGTATAGTATGCATGAAGGCCTAGGTTCAAACCCCCAATACTATAAAACTTAAAACAACAACACCCTGCATAATGCCTATAGCTAAAAATACTGCATCATATACTTCAGATTTTGTTAAGAGGGTAGATCTTCCATTGAGTTTTATGATAAGGAGGCCAGGAGGAAACATTGGAGGTGACACACTCATGGCATAGACCATGGTGATTAGTTCACAGGTAAAGTTGTTTTGTGTTTCAGTCATTCCTCAATAACATAGTGTCAGATTTAGTGCTCTACTACAGTGAAGACTCTAATACACTGAAGACTTCCAAGATTGTAGACGATGTCATCACAAAAAAACATGGGAGGTGATGGACAATTAAACTCATTAACAAATCCATCATGTAAACAAAAATCTAACCCTGCACTCATTCACAGGTGTTTTGTCACTTATTTTTATAAGTGATAGGGATATGGGCTGGATATCCCTATCCAGCTCAGTGGTAGGACACTTGCCTAGAATGTACAAGGTACCACAAATAAAAGTTCTCCATTTAAAGTTTGAAAAAGATAAATGAGACCATAAAAACAGCAATAAGTTATCAGTAGGGAGAGAAAATTCATGAAATGGCAAGAAGTATCTTGGACCACACAGGGCCCAGCCCTCACATAAAAACTGTCACATTAAATAAGGTCTGATTCTACCAGGTGCAGTGGCACATGCCTGTAATCCCAGTGGCTTGGGAGGCAGAGGCAGGAGGATTGCAAGTTTGAGACCAGAGGCAGTCTGCATAACTTAGCGAGACCCTCTCTCAAAAAGTAAAAAGTGGGCTAGGGGTGCAGCTCAGTGGTCCA
Organism: Pedetes capensis; assembly: GCA_007922755.1. Taxonomy (NCBI): domain Eukaryota; kingdom Metazoa; phylum Chordata; class Mammalia; order Rodentia; family Pedetidae; genus Pedetes; species Pedetes capensis. Next base: position 14,807 of record VMDO01021839.1, on the reverse strand, counting down.
GCACTTCCAGAGCATGCAAGTGCAAGGCCTTGGGTTCAACTCCCAGTACTGCAAAAATCTAATTCTAAAGCCAGCTTGGATTTAGCTCAGTTGGTAGAAAACTGCTCTATAGTCTTAGAGTCCCAAGTTTGATTTCCAGTACCGCAAAACTGGGAGAAGGATGTGGCAATCCACTCCCGAGGCAATCCCGAAACAATCAGCCATTGAAAACCCTATGAGGGTCGCTCTGAGTTGGGACAACTTCACAGGGCACCTAACAACAAAAACTCCAAACATTGCATTTCCCACCTACATCTCCCACCTTGAATGTTCAATAGGAAGGGGGAAAAACAACAAAACAAAAACAAAAAACAAAAATCAAGGAAATTCTAACCAAGCCATCGATGTCAGGGAAGTGGATCCAGGCTCATTCTAATGAGACACTGGATGAGGATGAAAAACTCATAAAACAGGCCTCACCTCACACCCCGAAGGTAAGACTCCAGTGCAGCATCATTCTTGGGGAATACTCCCTTCGCCACCTGCAGGGAGATTTTCTGCAAGTTTTGACAATGCTTGAGGCAGAATGAAGAGTGCATGAGGTCTGTGTCACTTTGCACATCCAGCGTCATTTCCTCCAAGGGCGCCATGGCTTCCTTCATGAGCCCCTCGTCCTGAGCTTCGTAGAGACAGGAGAAAACCTCCCTCGGGCGCAGCAGCCAGAGGCAGGGTTTCTCCTCCTGGGACCTGCCCTGGAGTAATTCCCGTTTCACCTCCAGCGAGGTTTGGCAGCCGAAAGTGGCCTCCAACTCCTGGGCTCGCTGCTCGCTCAGGAGGCCGCACAGGAAGCGCGCCGCCTGCGCCAGGCTGGGGTTCCTCGCCCTGGCCTCCCTGGAGAAGAGCTCCCGCGCGCCCTCAATGTCCCACGCCGCGGGGCCGGCCCCGGCCGCCGCCTCTCGCCGGAGGAGGTAGAAGGCGGCAGCCAGCAGCTGCTGGACGCCGAGGTGCAGGAAGGCGTAGTGGCGCCCGCAGGCCCCGGCCCTCCGGAGCACGCGCTTGTCCAGGAAGGGCAGCAGGTCCGCCTCCTTCATCCCCAGTCTCCCCAGGTCGTCTTCATCGAACGTGGTCAGCTGGGTCCACAGGCCCTGGGCAGCGAGGCGGCACAGGGCCTCCAGCGGGGCTCGGAGCTGCCCGTGGGCGCAGCTGCCGGGCGTCCGCGGGAACTGGCCGCAGAGGAACCGCAAGAACAGCGACGTGGTGGTCTGGCAGGTGGGGGCGGGGTCTTCCCCTCTCTCCACCTGGGACTGCAGACAGGTGCACACTGCCCAGCACACAGCAGGTGCGGAGCCCATGTCATGCAGGGCTGCGTTGCCCTTCATGGCGTCGAGAGCGCGCTGCGCCTGCTCCGCACTCCCGAAGCGTCTCAGGAAATACTCCTGCCTGTCCTGCTCCGAAAAGCCCTTGATCTCAACGAGGTGTGGCCGCTCCAACAAGGCCAGGAGATCCCTCAGGGCCCAGGGCTGCGTGGTAACCAGCAGCCTGGCCTCGGGCACCAACTTACGTTTCAGCAAACTGCTCAGGAGGATGGGCGCTGGTTTCGGGGTCTTCCAGTCCGTGCAGACATCACAGGTCAGGGCCTCCGCTGGGACCCTCAGCTCTTCAAAACCGTCCACCACGAACAGGACCTCTTGGGCCAGGAGGTCCGCCACGTCATCCTGCAGCTCAGGACAGTACTTGGAGATGAGCTCCGCGAAGGAGCAGGGCGCCATGTGATTGAGCTCCCTGCAGCTGAGGTAGAAGGCGCAGGCGGCCGGCTGGCCCAGGCTACCCTCCACCCAGCCCAGCAGGTACTCTTTAGCTACGGTGGTTTTTCCATTGCCTGCAGGACCATACAGCACCACTGCGGATGACAATTCTGCGGCAGTTTGGAGACTCAAGGGTATCAAAGCCTGGCTTCTCTCTGTGACATTGTGCAAATGGTCACCATCCTCTCCGTGGAATTTACTCCTCCAGACCTGACACAGTTTCTCCATTATGTTTCTGCATTTGTCCGTTTTATCTGTAGTGATAGTTAATGGGAGAAATTGAGTTGCTGATGACCACTCTTATCTGAAAGATATCTTGTCAAGTGTTAGGATTGAGAAAAGCCAGGAACATGCCATTTACCTCGCATGCCCCCAAACAGCCCAAGACAGAATCCACTTACCTGGCTTGTCCATCTCTACATCCTCCTCTGTGTCCTTGAGCACTGGCTCATCTGTGCCAGGGGCCTGTGGTACCTCTGCAGAACATACAGGGATGGGAGCTTGACGATGAATATCAGGCACCATAAGTAAAGGAGGCATCAAATATTGACTATTTTTATTGTGGTAAAATACACAAGATTTGTGCCTATGTAATTCAAGACTGGAGGTGCACCTCTGTGGTAGAGCATTTGTCTAGTATGTGCAAGTTCCTAGGTTTAATAATCCCCAGCCCCCTCCCCATGCACATGTGTGCACACAGATAGGATTAGGGGGAAGGACAACATGTAACTTCAGTAAAGTGTGCAATTCAACAGTATGGGTGTATTCACAATGTTGTGCTAGCACCATGATCGTCTGATCCCCCATGATCCCCCAGACCCAATAAGCAGTCACTACCCATTTACTCACTTTCTCCAGCCTCTAGAAGACACCATTCTGCATTCTGTCTGTGGATTTACCTATTTCATATAAATGGAATCCTAAAATATGCAGCCTCAGTGACTAACTCCCTTTGCTTAGCATATTTGATCTTCCATGTTGTAGTGTTTGTCAGTGCTTCATTCCTTTCTACATTTGGATAATATTCTACTGCATGGGCAGGCCTTTTATTTATCCATTCATTCACTGATGGATATTGGGGCTGTGTCAACCTTCTGGGTAGAATTGTCCTGCTCAAAGAACATCCACATGTGATTTCTTGCTTCAGTACTTGCTTTTCTCTTTTGGATATATACCTAGAATCGCCAAGTCATACAGTGATTGTATATTTTTGAAGAACTGCCAGACTGTCAAGAAACATGCTAATTATTTAAGAGAAAACTCAGACAACTTCTAAGGCAGGCACCAAGGACTGAATTGTGTCCCTTGAATGTTTATACTAAAGCCCTAATGCTCGATATCACTGTCTTGAGACAAGAAGCAATGAAGATTACTAATAAATGAGGTTGTAAAAGTGGGTTCAATAGGCCTTACGAGGTGGAGAAACAGATTCCCACATACAGAGCCAAGGCCAGGTGATGATACAGTGAGAAGGAGGCCCATCTATGAGCCACAGAGAGGGGCCTCAGAAGAAACCAATGTGGTTGGTTCTGTCCCTGCAGTATTTTGTTATGGCAGTGGAGCAGAGGACTACACTAGTTTCTTGCTTCTAAACTCTGCCATGACATGTCAGTCACTTGAGCAGAAGTATGGTATAACACAATCTTGGGCCTCCATGAGGCTCTGCAAAAGCTTTGTGGTTGGTTTGATAAAGAGAAGCCATTTCCTGACACACAGCAGCTGCTACAAACAGTGGAGCAAAGCAGCGCAGAGAGAAGGCAGTCACCTGAGCAGGGCTGTCGCGCTCATCCGGCCGACTTCCTCTTTTGCTACCTGAGCATCTGGTGCTGATAAACACATCTCTTCCTTTCTGACTCACGTTTAGCCTTCCATACGCTTTTCCCCTCTGTTTTTGGTGCCCATGTGAACTCCTGAGCAGGCAGTTGAGATTTTTCTAGCAGTTTTCTTGAAATATATACCAGGAAACAAAAGGGTTCAAAATGCCTTGAGTTATGCTTTTAAATCCATTCCTGCTGCTGTACTAATATCCGAGGCTGGGTAACATGAAGAATGGGAATTTCCTTTCTGACAGTTCTGCTATGTGGAAAAGCCCAGAGATCAAGGTGAAGGTAGATTCTGTCACCTGGGGAGGGCTGCTTTCTGCTTCCAAGATGGCGCTCTTGCTGCATCCTTGTGCAGAAGCAAAGGCAGAGGGTATTCTTCTAGCCTCTTTATAAAGTCATAAATCCCTTCTATGAGAGACACACCCTCCTGACAGTCACCTTCTAAAGGCCCTACCCCAACAACATCACATTGGCAATTAAGTTTCACTACATGAATTTTGGGAGACATTCACATCAGAGCACACGATCCTAATAATTCAGCCCCTACCAGGCGAGTAAGGACATATGGACGATCACAAAGCAAATGTGGTAAGCCGCTGTTTCAGGGTTACATAGTGATGTACTTCAGGGAGTTACACAGGAATTCACATACGACCCAGAATGCACACACACACACACACACACACACACACACACTTGGTATTGGAGGGGGAATAGGCCCCAAGCATATTTTTCACATTTAATAGATGTGATTACCATGATCTGGGAAAACAAAATCGCGCTGAACACAGAGGAAGAGGTACATTACGTTACATGGTCAATCCGATGGGCAAGGAGTTAACCTTACCATTACTGAGAAAATATACAAAAGCAGAAGCTACAAGTTCAAGGCTACCTGGAAGATACTCCCTGGAAGGGCATTAGTATAGTGAGACTTCAAGAGACATGAACTAGGACAAGTGGAACGTGGGAAGAGTCTGTCTGACCACTAGAATCTACCAAACGGAGGAAACTTTAGTCACTAAAGGCATTAATAGCTTTAAAGTAGAGAATGAAGATGACAAAAACGAAGATGTTAACAGAAGATAAGATGATCAACTAGTACTAAATGGCTCTATGGCAATCCCTACATCCCCCAGAATGCCAAATGTCAAATTCAGACTTATTTTTGTGAAAAGGAGGTCATCCTACTGAGTTTAGGAATGCTGATGCGTGTTTAGGCAAGATGACACGTTTTTCAGATATCAGTAAGACAATACGTACAGCTGTGCCTCTCAGTCTCATCTGCAGGTTAGAATTACACAGGGAGCTCTTAGGCACACCTAACCAATCAAATCAGAATCTCTAACAATGACAAGAGCAGCAGCATTTTAGATTGTTTAGGTAGGTGCAAGATCCCGTCTCAAAAACAATACCCAAAACAATGGGGCTGGAAGTGTAGCTCTGGTGGAAGGCCCTGGGATCAACCTTCTGGTTCTGAAAAAACAAAGACTCTCTATGTGGGGATGGGGTGTGTCTTAGTGGTGGAGTACCCACTTAGCACAAAGCCCTGGGTTTGATCCTCATCTCCACAAAAAAAAAAAAAAAAAAAAAAAAAAAAAAAAAAAAAAAAAAAAAAAAAAAAAAAAAAATATATATATATATATATATATATATATATATATATATATGAGTACAAATCTGTGATTTCATATCAGATTATCCTGAAAGTTTGAAATTTACTTGACAGCAGGGATTGGCGATCTACAACCCAGTCCAAATTTGGTCTATTTCTTACTTTTGTAAATACATTCTTTCTGGAACAAAGTCATACCCATTTCGTTATCAAATGGCTGTCTACTAAATACAGTGGAATTGTACAGTTTTTGTACCCATAAGCATATAAAATTGTGTCAACATTTTTAAGAGTTGTATAGTCGTGGCAGAGACCACATGATCTTCAAGTCCTACAATATTTACCACCAAGACCTTTAGAGGAGAAATTTGCTAACTCCTGCCTGCCTAGGAGGAGAAGATAAACCAAATAGTTTCTTTTAATGTGATAGAACTGGGTGCATTTTTCTATATAGCAAAGGAAATAGTGAAAGAATGCTGATTTAATTGGTGGCAGATTAGGAACTCTAAGATAATTTAAGGGTATTAAACACACAACTTGTGCAAAGAGAAAAGAAAAAACCAGAATACTTATACAGACCAGGCAGCAAAGGAGATAACTTCAGTGATCTATGGGATCCTGGATTGGATCTGGAAGCAGTTTATTAGGAAAAAAGCAAGTGAAATTCAAACAGCCTCCAGTTTATCTAATAATGTTATACAATGTTTATTTCTTAACAAATTTATGATCTTAAGGGGAGCTATTTGTACTATCTTTGCAATTTGTCCTATCTTTGCAACTTCTTTAGATCTAAAATTATTCCAAAACTAAAGACTCCACGGCACCTAACAACAACAACAAAAGATATTTTAAAATGCTGTATACAAAAAGAGGTAATGGATAAGATTAAGATTGTATATAATACTATCATGTGTACAATACTATCGTAAGTATTAAAAAGGAACCAAGAACAAGTAAGACATGAATTAAGGGTAGACAGAAGGTGAGAGAAGATAGAATTAGGCAGAATCTACCAACAGGCAAGTCCTTGCCACCTGTCCAGGTAGACACCTAAGCTTACATTCAGAGCAGACTGTTGACAATAACATTCCTGATGGGTTTTTTTTGGCGGTACTTGGGAGTTGAACCCAGGACCTCACACAAGCTTTGCAAGTGCTCTACCACTGAGCCGAACCCTCAGCCCTTTTTAAACTTCTATTTTGAAGCAAGGTTTTGCTAAGTGGCACAGGCTGCCTCTGGCCTCAAACTTGGGATCTTCTTGCCTCAGCCCCCGACGTTGCTGGGATTGCAGTGTGTGCCACCTCTCCCAGCCATTCCTAATGTTTCTAAAAGCCTTGGGGACTCACATCCCTTGTTACAAATGACTAGTGTACTCACCGGGGATTCGAGACAATTCTATGCAATTCATTTTCTCCAAGATGTGCAGGGTCACATTCCTCAGCCTACTGCTTGGGAACTTGTTGGTCAGTATTTCTGCCAGCTTGTCCACATTTGCCTCTTCCACCTCATAGGAGTACTCCTGGAGATCATCCTTTGCTTCTGGAAGGATCTTTAACAGAGATGTGAAGCTCCTTAGTTCCTCATTGTTCAACTTCTCCAGAAGGGCCTTCAGGTTGAATTCTGGTTTCAGAAGCGGCATAGGGCCCAAGGCTGGGAAGGGTTTCTGGATTAAAGAGGATTTGGGGTGGTGGTGGTTGGGGGGAAGAGAAAAAAAGAAAACCCTTCATGAATCAGCATCAGGTGATACAGAATTAGCATCAGGTGATACATCGGTGGTCTTTGTGCTGAGTACACAGCGATTTTGATGTAGCGTGGGGCAGCAGTGGCCAGAATAGGTACCGGGCACTGAAGGCCGAGGGGGAGGTATGTCTGATCCCGGGCTGTGCGAGACCTGCAGCTGCCCAACTCAGAAAGTGCAGTCAGCATTTAGAGCAGAGATGACAAAAGCTCAAGAGGCATGTTATGACAAAAAACAATGTTTGTGAGTCAGGCGCCATGGAGCACGCCTGTAATCCCAGCGGCTCCGGAGGCGGAGGCAGGAGCATCACAAGTTCGAGACCAGAGGCAGCAGTCTATGTAATTTAGCAAGACCCTGTCTCAAAAAGTAAAAAAATGGGCTGGGGGTGCAGCTCAGTGGTCCAGCATGCTTTGCAAATGCAGGCGCAAGGCCCTGGGTTAAACCCCCAGAACTGTAAAAAAAAAAAAAAAAAAAAAAAACCTCTCTCTCTATATATAATAAAATAGAAAATTAATTTTAAAAAAACGAGTGTTTGCAAACAAACAGGAAAACCATATATCCAGTAGTCAAGGCCAGATGACATCTGAGGGTCAGGTCCAAGAACTGTCTGATAAAATATCAGAAGACCTACAGGGAGCAAAAAAACACAATGGAAAAAAACTGTATTCCTTTAAAACCTAATGGATTAACCAACTCAACGACAGCTATTGAAACACATAATTGATGGTAATCAAACTCTGCAGTTGTTACCAATTAAAAATAAGCCCGAAGTCAACATGACATTTAATCCAGGCATTTCACTTGAAAAAACAAGAGAAACAAGTGTTGCAGAAAAACCCAAGCAAGATGCTAACACTCACAGGAAATATGTGCTTGGATGTTATCCAGCCTAATTTGTTCAATCTCCAGTTAACTTAATTTGGCCTGCAGCCTCAGCCCTGTGGCATCTGATCCCATCAGATCTCGGAAGCTAAGCAGGGTCGGGCCTGGTTAGTACTTGGATGGGAGACAGCCTGGGAACACCAGGTGCTGTAGGCTCAGGAGATGGACCCGGCAACCCACTCCCCCGCCCCCCAAAAAAATCTGCCACTGAAACCCTATGAACAGCAGAGAAGCACAACACTGTTTCACCTGTTGTATGTAGGGTCCCTATGAGTCAGATACCGACTTGACAGCACCTAACAACTAACAAACAGTTAATTTGTTTAGAAAACCTTTACAAGTCAAGATAAAAGTTCTGCAGCAAAAACTTTCAGCTACTGTCTCTAAAGCCAGAGCCGGAGCCTGTAAGCCCAGCTCAGTAACAGGGAGATGTGACAGGACTGCCATCACTAGATCTATGGGTACTACATCTGAGAACACACAACTTGTGTGACCCCTGATTGGAGGCCACCACAATAATGCTCAGCATATCATGAAACAAGCATCAGCAGAACCCCTGCCAGGGTTACTCTACAAAAAGGGCCACGAGAGAGAACTTCTGCAATCAAAAAAGTCTTATTGAAGCCAATTCTTTCAGGAGATAAAGATGAGGCACTCTCAAGTAGCATAGCATCTGAAATTGTAGCCAGGTCTATTTCATCTTCCAATACCAACTCAGAAAAGTCAGACCATCCACTGACCAATGCAGACATACTTACAACTGTGGATAGATCAGCTCAGCGCAAACAACTGCAGAAGAGAGAAAAGCTCATGTGAGTGTCGAGCTGGCAAAGGAGGAATGTTAAAAAAGGAATCCTAACTCAAGTTACCAGGCTGGGCCTGAAACAAAATGAAAAAAATCAGTTGGATCCTTCTGGACTACCATGGCAGAAGATGAACAAAGATCATTTACTGAAAAAACAAGCAGAACATTTTCTGAGTGCCTGAACCTGATTAATAAGGGTTGCCCCAAAGAAATATTGGTCATACTGATGACCTGATTAAAAATATTCCAGATGCCAAAAAACTTGTTAAACACTGGATATGTCTTGCATATACTGAACCAGTCAGTGCTACTGAGAATATTTCAATTGATGAGGAGGCCATTCTGGCAGGGCTCAGCCAATTGAAGAGATGAAACACATAATTATAGGTATCATTAACAGTGAAGAATCAAGAAAAGTCAATTTTGAAGAAAATATTGAGGCGGCTCTGCCACCAAGAAACAAATCCAAGTCATCAAAACTGAAGATATAGGTTTTAATTTAGAGCCAGAAAAACCTGAAATGGAGAATAAACACCCTAGGAATATGATATTTCAAGATTGTAAAAGCACTGTGACAAAAAAGATCCAGCTGATGTTAGAACTCCTGATACAGAGACGGGGCAGGTTGCTTAGTTAAATACACCTACGACCCCACACTTGTAGAGTATAAGAAGGTGCAACTTGAAACAAATTCTGCATTTAGAGAGCTAAAGTTTCTAACACCAGTGAGAAGTTCCTGATGTCTGCAAGAGAAGACTTGTAAATTGCCAGACATGTTAAACCCTAATCCTTGTCTTCACTGGAAGTGTTATCAGAGCTGGGAGGTGAAACTGGTGCTTTTGCAAGCCTCCTGAATGCAGCACTGTGCCCTGTTCTTAGACTGATCCAATAGGAGAGAAATAAAGCTCCCAAGAGGAAGGAGGGTTTTATTATTCTAGGGGTGTTTTATTTTGTATGGGTTCATATTTCCCTTAGGCCTGGAGTGGGCATGTACCTGTGTATTCATGGCAGTGAGCTCCTTTATTAACACTTTATGTTATAGAAGTTTTGCCCTGTGTCAGAAAGCTATTTCTATCTTGTCAATCAAGTCTTTCATCAGAAGAGATGTTTTAAATAAAATTTGTTTAAATAAAATTTTAAAAGCTTATGATATATCACCCTGCTTTAAAACAGAATACTGACTTTTTTTTGCCTTTCTTTGATTTGCATGAGTTAAAACCTGAGTCTGAGAATAGAACTCATGGTAGAGTATGTGCTTAGCATGTATGAGGCATTCTGTTCAGTCTCTCACACAGAAAAAGCAATTTCACCAACATTAGCAATATATTACATAAACCAATACATTATATAAGCCAAGTTAAGAAATAATCTTGGCTGGCCTGTGGCTTGGTGGTGGAGCACTTGTTTACCATGCTCAAGGCCATGAGCTCGATTACCAGCACTGCAAAAACCAGTATCAGATTGGCTAAAGTTAAAGACATCTTGCACTGTTGCCTATGATGAACTCACTCTCTCATATACTGATGGCAGAAGGCAAACTGAGAAAATTGCACTGCCATACTTTTTGGTGTTTTCTTCTGAAGATGAATAAGACACCTCTACCTTTTTTCCCCAGTACATAGGGGCTTCTGGGGCTGTCAGACAAACTCCAGGAAAGTTTGGGGAGAATATATAGTGAATAGGCCTGAGGTTTAGCTCAGTTGGTAGAGTGCCCACTTTGCACTGAGGCCCTGGGTTTGATCTCCAGCACATAAAAATGTGAGAAAGACCTGACAGCCCACTCCTCAAAAAGTCCTGAAATAATTAGCCATCAAAACCCTGTGAGGGCTGCTCTGAGTCAGACTCTACTCACTGGCACCTAACAACAATATAGTGAGTAAGGGTTGTCTTGTTACACAGGTAAGTCTCTGGGTCAATAACCTGCTTCACATCATAGATTAGGGGGAGTTTGTATTGGGGAAGTCAAACCCAAGGCTTTGCACATGCTAAGCACCCACTCTGCCACTGAGCTATGCCCAAGCTGTTTCCATGATAGATACATTTAGTAATGAAAATAGGAAATCCTACTTTATACATGTAAATTGCCTTTAGAAAGACTCCCCCTTCTGAGCTACTCCTGCCCGGGTGAGCTCGAGAGGAAAACGTGAGGCGGCATTTCCCAGTCCCTGCATTCTTATTCTGGGATGGTGTTGTGTAAGCCTGAAGTTGGGCCCAGAAAGCAATTTTAACCACACTCCCAGTGGATTATGATGAGCACCGATTTTGAGGACCACAGGCAGAGAAATGAAGCTGATCACATCCCTGCCGAAGTCAAACCCAAGATTACACTTAAGGGAGTTCTGCTGAAAAGCCTGTGTTCTCAGTCACTATAACACTATCTGGGCCAGACAACGGATTTTTAAAAACAAATTGTATTCTCAGGTGGCAAATGTGCAAAAATCAAGGATGGTTCACACGATGGAATAGAATTGTTAGGGAAAATATTCCCAATCAGAAGGTAAAAATTTCTCAAGACATGATTGATGATACAGGCTGATAATCATGAGATATTTAATATAAAAATACTGACACAAGAATGCTAAGTAGGAAGAAAACAATGTGGTTTATAATTGAGACAAAAATTCCTCAAACCAAATGAAAATGAAAATACAACTTACCAGAACCTTGGGTAAGTGCAGGGACACAAGGGAAGTTTATCGCTGTGAGTGCCTACATTTTTTCAGAACAATTGCAAATAACTTAATGATACAACTGAAGCTAGTCTCAAAATTAATAGAAATAAAATGATCAGCCAGGTGTGGTGGTTCACGCCTGTAATCCCAGTGATTTGGGAGGCAGAGGCAGGAGGAAGTTCGGGACCAGAGGCAGTCTCCATAATTTAGTGTCCAGCATTTGCAGAGCATGCAAGTGTGAGGCCCTGGGTTCAATCCCCAGTATCTCTCTCTCTCTCTCTCTCTCTCTCTCTCACACACACACACACACACACACACACACACACACACTCTCTCACACACACACACACACACACACATAGATGATAATGTTGATCAAGGTGATAATGAAGGGAGACTAAAAAGAATACAAACAGTCAATGAAAGAGTGGTTTGGAAAGATCAAGATTGACAAATCCTTAACTGAACTAACAGGGACAAGAGAATACTCAAATAAAATTAGAGTTTAAAAAGGGAATATTACAACAGATGGCACTGAAATCCACAAGAGCATTAGGAAATATTTTCAAGCCTCATATTCTAATAAGTTGGAATACACTGAAGGAATGGGATATTTGTAGTTACATATGACCTATCATTATTCAACCAAGGACATATAAACAACTTCAACAAGTCTCTAACTAGCAATACGATTGAATCAGTAATACAGACTATGAAAAGCCTAAAACTGGACTAATTCGATGCTGAAGTCCAGCAAACCTTTAAAGAAAAACACCAATGCTCCTTAAACTAGTCCACAGAATTGAAAGGAAAGGAACTCTTCCAAATTCATTCTATTCAAAACCAGTACTACCCATATACCAAAAGCTGTAAGGATACAACAAGAAAACTGTAGATGAATTTCCTTGAACAAACTCCTCACTAAAATACTTGCAAACTGAATTCAACAACCCATTAAAGAGATCACCCCTTGATCAAGTTGGTTCATTTCCAGGGATAAAAGATGTTCAACACACACAAACCTATAAACATAAAGCAGCACATAAAATCAAAAACAAAAATCACATAGCACTTCAATAGATGAAGTCTTTGGCAAAAGTAGACATCCCTTGATGAAAAAAAGCCCTGGAGGCCGGGCGCGGGTGGCGCATGCCTGTAATCCCAGTAGTTCTGTAATCACAGCAGCTGGATTGCGAGTTCAAGACCGGACACAGTCTGCATAATTTAGTGAAACCTGTTTCAAAAAGTAATAAAATGGATTGGGGGTGCAGCTCAGTGGTCCAGCACTTGCAAAACATGCAAGTGTGAAGCCCTGGGTTCAACCTCCAGTAAAAAAAAAAAAAAAAAAAAAAAAAAAAAAGCAAAGCCCTGGAGAAACTAAGAATAGAAACTAAGAATAGAAGGAACACACCTCAACAAAATGTAGGCTATAAGATAAGCCTAGAGCCAACATTACATTGAATTGGGCGAGAAAATGGAAAGCATTTCCCCTAAAATTAGGAACAAGACAAAGGTGTCAAGTTTCACTTTTATTCAATTTAGTGCTTGAAACCAAAGTCAAGACCACAAGGCAAAGAAATAAAAAATAAGTTGTCTCCATTTGCAAATGATGATTCTAGACTTAAAGACCCCAAAGACTCCAAAGTACATCTTAGATCCAATAAACACTTTTCAGCAAGTTATGACACAAAAACATACAAAAAAAGTAGCTTTTCTATACCAAACATGCTGAAATCAGAAAAATAATCCCATTCACAAAAACCTCAATAAAAATGAATAAGCCTAGCCAAGAAGGTGGAAGACCGATAATGAAAGTTATAAATCATTGAAGAAAACAAACTCTAGAAACACTAGAAGATGTAAAGCCTTCCCATGTGCATGAATTGGCAAAATACTGTGGAAATGGCTGCAACAACAAAAACACACAGATTTAATGTAATCAAAATTCCAATGGTCTTCACAGAAATAGAAAAATACCCCTAAAATCCACATGGGAGCTCAAAAGACCCTGAATAGACAAAGCAATCCTGAGTAGAAATAGCAATGCTCGAGGCATCACAATTGCTGACTTCTCACTATAATACAGAGCAATAGTGCAGCATGGTACCTGCACAAGGACAGAGCAATAGAAAAGATCCCAGAAAAGCCCACACAACTACAGGTGTAGAATTCTTGACAAAGTGGCCAAAACCTACATTAAACAAAAGGCAGCCTGAAGCCTTGTTTCTACAGCCTTCGGTTGTTAAAGTTGCCTTTAACAACCCAAAGGCTGTTGAAACTGGATATCCACATGTAGGCAACTGAAACTAGATCTCTTTTATTAAAAACAAAACAACAAAGAAAAGCCAGGTGCAGTGGTGCTCACCTGTAATCCCAGAGCGTCCAGAGGTAGAAGGATTGCAAGTTTGAGACCAGAGGCAGTCTGCATAATTTAGTGATTCTGTCTCAGAAAGTAAAGAAAGTAAAGAAAAGTAAAGAAAATGGGTGCAGCTCAGTGGTACAGCAACTTGCAAAGTGCCTGCACCCCCGTGTTTATCCCAGCACTATTCATGATAGCCCAAGTGCCCATAATAGTTTTAGGCATAAACAAAAATGAAATCTGCCTAGCGCAGTGGTGCATGCCTGTAATCTCAGCTATTTGGGAGACAAAGGCAAGAAGATCTTGAACTTGAGGCCAGAGGCAGCCTGTGTAACTTAGCAAGACCCAGACTTAAAAAAGGGGTTGAGGGGCAGCTCGGTTGTAGAGCACTTGCAAAATATGTTCAAGGCCCTGGGTTCAATACCTCAGTACCACACACACAGAAAATTACTGTTATTTTATTTAAGGGACTTACTTGAACATCCACAGATTACATCCACAGAGGGACCTTGGAACCAGTCCTCTGTGGACACCAGGGAACAACTATATCTGGCTCTAACTAGTATTGTTGAACAAGTGGATCATTTGGCCTTTATATCACTGAAAGCCAGACAGAACTGAGTTAACACCTCCTGAGGATTGTTTCCTTGCACTCCGTGTGGTAGCCCAGCAGAACCAGGCCATAGAGCCACACGGTAAAGCGAAGTGCTTCATCAGTGCAAAATGCTGCCCAGAGTCGGTTAGTTCTTTGGAGCACCACAAGGTGGCGCATTAACACCTGCGGGACAGGAGTTCCGGGTTCCTCCTGATCCAAACACATGCAAGCACTTTTGAGAATATCCATAGTGAAGGCTTCTGTTCAGCACTGATGTCACCATGTGGCCAATTGTGGACAACAAATCATTTTGTACCCATCAAAAAGCCTGTTCAGAGCTGGGCACAGGGGCGCACGCCTGTAATCCCAGGGGCTGGGGAGGCAGAGGCAGGAGGATCGCAAGTTCGAGACCAGAGGCAGTCTGTGTAATTTAGTGAGACCCTGTCTCAAAAACTAAAAAAAGTGGGCTGAGGGTGCAGCTCAGTGGTCCAGCGCTTGCAGAGCATGCAAGCGCAAGGCCCTGGGTTCAACCCC
>VMDO01021838.1:0-34602 GCA_007922755.1 Pedetes capensis | reverse complement strand
CATATCATCTGCAAATAAGGATAATTTGACCTCTTCCTTGCCAATCTGTATCCCTTTGATTTCTTTCTCTTGTCTGATTGCCCTGGCCAGGACTTCAATTACTATGTTAAATAGAATAGGAGAGAGAGGACATCCTTGTCTTGTTCCAGATCTAAGAGGAAATGGTTTCAGTTTTTCTCCATTTAATATAATGTTGGCTATAGGTTTGTCATAAATGGCTTTTGTGAAATTAAGGTATTTGCCTGTTACACCTATCTTCTCCAGTGTTTTTATCATGAAAAGGTGTTGCACTTTGTCGAAGGCCTTTTCAGCATCAATTGAGATAATCATGTGGTTTTTGTTTGCCAGTTTCTTGATATGCTGGATTACATTAATTGATTTCCATATGTTAAACCAGCCTTGCATCTGTGGTATAAATCCCACTTGGTCATGGTGGATAATCTTTTTTATATGCTGCTGGATTCTGTTTGCCAGAATTTTATTAAATATTTTTGCATCTAGATTCATAAGGGAGATGGGTCTGTAATTCTCTATTTTAGATGAATCTTTTCCTGGTTTAGGTATCAGGGTGATTGTAGCTTCATAGAATGAATTTGGGAGTGCTCCCTCCTTTTTTATTTTTTGGAATAATTTGAGGAAGACAGGTATTATATCTTCTTTAAAAATCTGGTAAAATTCTGCTGTGAATCCATCAGGACCTGGGCTCTTCTTTGTTGGGAGGCTTTTAATTACCTTTTCTATTTCTGCATATGTAATGGGCTTGTTTAGGTCAGTTATGTCTTCTGGGGTTAGCTTTGGTAGGTCATACGTGTTAATAAATTTGTCCATTTCTTCTGCACTTTCATATTTTTGGGAATACAGTCTCTCATAGTAATCCCTGACAATTTTGTGTATTTCATTGGAGTCTGTGGTTATGGATCAGTTGTCTTTCATAATCTGTACTATGTTGAATTTTTCCTTTTTCTTTTTGATGAAGTTAGCCAGAGGGGTGTCTATTTTATTAATCTTTTCAAAGAACCAGCTCTTAGTCTTATTAATTTTTTGAATTATCTCTTTGGATTCTAATTGAGATATTTCTCCCTTTATTTTTGTAATTTCCTTTTGGGTGTTCCTTTTAGGCTTGATTTTTTGTTGGTTTTCTAGTGTATTAAGATGCATAATTAGGTCATTCATTTGGCTCTTCTTTATTTTATTGATGAAGGCACTTAATGCTATAAACTTCCCTCTTAAAACTGCCTTTGCTGTATCCCATATGTTTTGGTATGATGTGTTTTCATCACCATTTGATTGTAGGAATTTTTTAAACTCCAATTTGATTTCATCAACAATCCATGGGTCATTCAGCATTGTATTATTCAGTCTCCATGAGTTTGTAAAGTTTCTGGAGTTAATCCTGCTCTTGAGCTCCAATTTTATCCCATTGTGATCTGATAAGGGACAGGAGATAATTTCTACATTTTTGTATTTGTTGAGGGAGTTCTTATGGACTAGCATATGATCTATCATTGAAAATGTTTCATGTCGAGCTGAAAAGAATGTGTATTCCTCATCATCTGGATGAAATATTCTGTATATATCTGTGAGATCCAACTGGTTTAGGGTGGAGATTAGACTTGACATTTCTCTGTTGATTTTTCATTTTGATGACATGTCTCTTGACAAAAGTGGGGTATTGAAGTCTCCCATAATTATTGATTCTGGTCCAATAAAGTTCTTTATATTCCACAAAGTTTGTCTTATAAAGCTAGGTGCCCCTATGTTTGGGGCATAAATACTAAGGAGTGTTATTGATTTTTGATTGATTGTTCCTTGTATTAAAATGTAATGTCCTCCTTTGTCTCTTCTAATTAGTTTCGGAATGAAATTTAATCTATCTGAAATTAGTATTGCAACACCTGCTTTCTTTTGTTCCCCTCCTGCTAGGTATACATTTTTCCAGCCCTTAACTCTCAGTTTATTCCAGTCTTTGTGAGTTAGATGAGTTTCTTAAATACCACATATTGATGGTTTGTGTTTTTTCATCCAATTAGCCAGTCTCTGTCTCTTATTTGGCAAGTTAAGACCATTTACATCAATAGTGATTATTGAGTAGCATTTATTGTTATATACCCAATCATTACCTGTTACTGATTTATGAATCATGTTTGCTTTGGTCCTTTCTTGGGTTGCACTCATTTCAGCTAACCAGGTCTTTATTTTCCTTTATAGGGTTGTCTTATCTCTCCTGGATGTGGTAGGTGATTTACAATCTTCTCCAGTGCTGGTTTGGTGGTTGCATATCGTTTAAAAGCATCAATGTCATTAAATGTCTTATACTCCTCATCTATTTTCAAAGATAATTTTGCTGGATATATTAGTCTTGTCTGGAGATTTTTTTTTTTTTAGGATTTGAATCACCTGTGTCCATTCCTTTCTAGCTTTCAATATTTATATGGTGAAGTCTGCAGTAATTTTAATAGGTTTTGGTTTATAAGTAATAAGGGGTTTCTGTCTTGCTGCTTGCAGGATAACTTCCCTGGTCTAATGACAGCATGCAAGCAATGATGTGTCTTGAGGATGATCTACTTAAGTCGGCCTTCAAAGGAGTCCTGCTTGTCTCAGTGGTGTATATATCCATTTCCTATACTATCTTTGGGAAGTTTTCCTTGAGGATATCCTTTACTAGATTTTGAAGGCCTCCAGTGGATCTTTCTTCTCCTTCAGGGATGCCCTGAATTCTTAAGTTTCGTTTTTTCATTCTATCTGAGTTCTCCTGCAAATCTTTTTAAAATACCTTTATCATTGATTCCATTTGTGACTGTTTGTATTTAAGTTCATTTATGGCATCTTCAGAATCAGAAATCCTCAGCTCAGATTCATCCAATCTCAATGAAAAGGATTCTTTAGCTGAGTTCAATTCAGTTAACTTGGATTGAGTTTCAAGGAGAGTTGCTTGTTTTTTCCTTATCATTTCTAACTGGGATGATAGAACGGATTCCAAGTGAGATACCTTCTTTTCAAGGATTTCCAGGGTGCTTGTGGCATTCATTTTAATTTCTCTTAGCATGTTTATAACCATGACTCTGAATTCTGAATCAGAAATCTCTAAGAATTGAGAGTCCTTGGAGTTATTTGTTGGGGGGCTTTGCTCTGTGGGGCCTTCAGATCCATCCTGTCCCTTTGTGTTTTTTGAAGGTCTACTTTGTTTTCCCATAATATGTTCTGGGAAGTAGAATTCGTCTCTCCTGAATGCGCAGAACTTCTCCCTCTGTTATTCCTTTGAGATTGTGTGGTGCTGAATCTCTGGTGCTTATTTGAGCCTATAAGCTGGGTATATTCTCAGCTTTTTGGTCTGTGTGGTTCTCTCTTTAGTCCACCAGCCCAACTCCAAAGGGGCTAAGGGCTAGGGATGTGATAGATTTTATTTCTCCTCTGCAGGGTGAGAAAGGGGGTGATCTGGTGACAGAAGAAGGGGAAAGAGGAGGTAGAGGACAGAGGCTAATAGAAATAACTGTCAAAATTAAAATTAAGGTTAAGACTTAAGGGTAAAATAATTAATACAAAGACATATATATAGCTTAAGAAAAAGAGAAGGAGAATAGAAAGAGGGAAGAGAGTAAATCAAGAAAGGAAGCAAATAGAAATGAAAAAAAAAAAAGAAAGAAAAACTCACGCATACACGCTCCCACCCACATATAAAATCACTTGTAGTCAGGTGCGGTGGTATACACCTGCAATCCCAGCGGTTTGGGGGGCGGAGGCAGGAGGACCGCAAGCCCGAGATCACAGGCAGCCTGCGCAACCCAGCGAGACCCTGTCTCAAAAAGTAAAAAAATATGGGCTGGGGGCACAGCATGGAGGTCCAGCACCTACAAAGCAAGCAGGCAAAAGACCCTGGTTTCAAACCCCCAGACAAAACAATAAAAACAAACAAACAAACCAAAAACAAAACCCAAAAATCAAGAAATAAAATTAAAAAAAAAAAAACCATGCATACACACTCACATACACATATAAAAACACTTGTAGTCAGGTGCAGTGGTGCACGCCTGCAATCCCAGCGGCTTGGGGGGTGGAGGCAGGAGGACCAGAAGCCAGAGATCAGAGACAGTTTGTGCAACCCAGCAAGCCCCTATCTCAAAAAGTAAAAAATATGGGCTGGGGACACAGCGCAGTGGTCCAGCACCTACAAAGCAAGCAAGCACAAGACCCTGGATTCAAATCCCCATACAAAAAGAAAAACTAAAAAAAAAAAAGAAAAAAAAAAAACCCTTGTATGTTCTTGCAGGTGGAATCTGCACTGTGGACACCCAGTTCCACTGGGTGAAGTTGATACTGCAGGAAGCAGTGCTTCCTCCAGAACTCAGGATGGCAGTGTTTTCACACAATCTGCAGGAGCAGTCTGTCTTAGTCTATAGAGATTTTGCCGATTATGTAGAAAATAGCGGATTGCCCCACAATGTCCTGGGTTTAAGTGGGATACCGAATGACCAAAGAGATGGTTCCACGAAATATTCTGTGTCTATTGTATTGTTTGAGAGGCAGTGGAACCTGTGGGGTCCTCCCTGGGGTTCTCCCTGTCCCATGTAGTTTGGGCGCCAATTCCCCAAATCAGAGATTTCTGGCCCAAAGCCTATAGCATGGAGGGAATATGGCTGCTATGGTGGATTTTTTTATTGCAGGGCTTTCTGCTCACTTGGGGGGCCACTTGGTAGGACCAAATCCTCTTGTGGGAGGGATGATATTCAACCCCCCAGGAGAGAATCTGTAGCAGGTCTGTCCATGCATGGCAATTGTGCTCGAAACTGCTCTTATTGTGTCTAATTGTCCCGCAAGACTCTGCCAAAAAGGAGCACTCTGTCCGCGTGGGGCTCAGCTGCCTCCACAGACCTCACCTTTCTCCACAGTGCAGTGGGATGACTTAGGATCCCCTCTGGTGTGTCTGGGATCCAGGTGTATGTGTGCCCATATGTCTGTGGAGATTGTGTCTGCACCACTGTCCCGCCACAAGAGGAGGGAGGGAGCCGCGTTTCAGCTCTGGATGCGTACCTCTGGCACCGGTTTCCCAGTTCCCTCAGCGATTACTCCCCGTACCCTCGAGTATCTACTCTCATGGATCTGATCCCTATTTTCTCACGTGAGGGACCTACAACAGCCCAGTGTCTCAGGCTGCAGGACATATGCCGCTAAAGATGGCGATTCCGTATGCCACCTCAAACTGACTCACCCGAAACTTGTAGTTTGTGTCCCGCAGGCAGGGTGACAGTGTGATGTCAAGGTTGCCCTCCGTGTTGGGTCCGGCTCCCATGGATGTGTGTGCGAAGTCCCCTCCGAGTCTCCGGGATTCTATCCCGCTGTCTGAGTGATGGCGAAATGGTGGAACGGCGGTCCCGCTATCGTCCTCTGTGTAGCTCCTCCGAAGCCAAATGCTCGATTTCAGTGTCCATCAGTTTCATCCTCTATCTCCCAATCTAAACTATCACTGTTTCTATCTATTCAATGTGAGTTCTAAACCCCTAATCGAGGCTTCCCTTTACTCTGGAACAGAAGCGATGATTTACTCTTTTGTAGCCCATCCCTCCACATCTCTCAACAGGATATGATTATTCTTCTTAACTTTCTGTCTAAACATGGCTACTGGGTCTCTCCTTCAAAGGTATAACTCTCTACACCTCAGGTCACCTACCTTGGAGTCAGACTCTCCCCAGGATATAAGACCATAACCCTAGACAGAAAACAATCAATCAGAGTTGCCAGTCCCTACCAGTAAAGAGGGCTGGGATTTAGCTCAGTTGGTAGAGCACTGAACTGCTGTCTCTGAGGTCCCAAGTTCAATTCCCAGCACTGCAAAAATGGGAGAAGGACCTGGCAATCCACTCCCAATGCAATCCTGAAACAGCCATTGAAAACCCTATGAGGGTCGCTATTAGTCAGATACCGACTCGACAGCACCTAACAACAACAACAACCAGTAAAGAGGAAAATCTTTCCTTCCTTGGCTTGGCTGGCTACTTACTGTCATGGATTCCCAACTTCTCTTTATTAGTAGCTCCCTTATATGAGGCCTCAAAGGAATCCCCCTCTGAACCACTACTTTTTCCCATTGCCTCCCACTTTTATAAACTCCAACAAGTTCTTTTACATGACCCTGCTCTCCCTATGCCTGATATAAATCGCCCCTTCTCTCTATATGTCTCTGAGAGACAGGGCTTCGCCTTAGGGGTACTAGGACACATAATGTGACCAACATTTGCTCCAGTAGCTTATCTCTCAAAAAAATTAGACCCTATAATAAGGGGTTGGGCCCCCTGTTTAAGGGCACTTGCAACCAAGGCTCCTCCTAACAGAAATTATTCCAAGGCTTGGGGTACCCACCTCATTACAATCAGATAATGGACCTGAATTCACCTCTAAAATTTCCCAATCACTAACAAAGACCTTGGGGCTGGGATTTAGCTCAGTTGGTAGAGTGCTGTACTGCAGTCTCTGAGGTCCCGAGTTCAATTCCCAGCACCACAAAAATGGGAGAAGGACCTGGCAACCCACTCCCAAGGCAATCCCGAAACAGTCAGCCATTGAAAATCCTATGAGGGTCACTATGAGTCGGATACCGACTCGACGGCACCTAACAACAACAACAACAAAGACCTTAGGTATCCTTTGGCACTTTCACATTCCATTTCATCCCCAATCTTCAGGAAAAGTAGAATGGGCCAACCAAACTCTTAAGTCTATTCTAAGTAAACTTTCCCTAGAATTATGTTTAGATTGGGTAAAATTGTTACCTCTGGCCTTACTACACCTATGCTCCTACTGAAAAAGCCTTCTAATCTCTCTCCTTTTGAGCTCATGTATGGTCGCTCCCTGCTTCCAGCTTTCTCCTAATCCCTCTCATCTTCTACATCCTCTACTAAACCACCTTCTATAAGGCCTTTCTATGGACCCATGCTGACTCAACTCTCCCTAAACCTCAAAACTGTCCTTTTCCCCATCCCTACCACCAGGGAGACATGGTTCTCCTATCTCCACCCTCTTTCAACCTTACTAAAACAACTTTATCTCTAAAATGGCAGGGCCCACATGTAATAATTTTAGCCACCACCACTGCTGTAAAACTTCAAAACTTCCCAGGATGGATTCACATCTCCCATATCAAGCCATATACCTCCTCTTGTTCCTCTTTTCTTATTTTTCCATAGAACCTTTATCTCCGACTTACTCTGCAACTTCCACTGGACATTTCAAATTTCACCTCACCAAAACCCCACACCAGGTGCCTCATTTTCCACCTGTTATCGAGGAACAACAAAACACTGCTTCCGCATGACTGGAGTGCATGAGAACCTTCACTAACCAGACAGTCACCGAATTCTTCTTGATAGGATATTGACCACTCCAGGAAGAACATAACTCTCCATATTAAGGTGTCCAGCCTTCGTCCTCCTCCCACAGCCTTCTTCTCCCCCAGAAAAATCACTCACCACCGCTACTCAGCATGAAGAAGCTACAGAAGTCAGACCATCATCCCTGATCCCAAGGAGAGGGAGGTACTATAATAAAACAAAAAGAGAGGAATATTGGGTTTTTATATACAGCCATCTTGGTTTTCAGCCACCCTTTCATAAGTTTCATTTCTGCCTCAAGGAAGGTCATTCTGAATACTTAACTTGGCTTCCAGGTATTGTCCCACCTTGCTCAACCTATCTGGCCCTAGGCTCTCATCCCCTTCTGGCATAACCTGATTTGAAATGGCACCACTGGGAACCACTTTCCTAACATCCACCTTGACTGGAAAATTCCACTCTACCCCCATATAAGGAGCGATCTTGCTGTACCTTGCTGCAGTTCTCTCATTCCTCGAGGCAGCCACTATGTCTTTCTGCTTATTAAAATCTCTTGTGTAGATTCTTGAGTGCAGAGTGGTCTTTGGGAGACACTTTCATCTTTGAATTTCCTATCCCCAGGCCTCAATCTTAGTTTTAAACAGTTTTTCTGACTTCAGTTGTACCCTCAGAAGCTCCTGAGTTATATTTCAAAATGCCAAATAAGCCTATTAACACCTTTTACAAAACAAAGACCCTAGGCTTCCCACATTCTACATTACAAAAGATTAGTAAACAAAGTGCTTTTTGAGCTTGAATTCCATTGTTCAAAGCTCAGGCCACATCAGGTGCTCAGGGATGATGCCACATTGAGCATGCCCCAGTTTAAACAAGACTAGAGGGAATGAATGTAAAATGATGTGGAGGTTATCAAGCAAAGAGCAATGTTTGTTTGTTATTTAAGTAGTCAAACATAAGCAAAAAAAAATTATTTAATTGATTTGTACCCTTGACTCAATTAATGTTAAGCAGATATCTTCCATTTAAAATTGATTCTTTTTTTTTTTTTTTCACTTTAGCCTGAGGGGCATGGGTGTTTCTCTTTTTTATGGTCGTCTTTTTAAATTGTAAACCAGTATGTCTGGAAAGGGCTGGGATTTGGCTCAGTTGGTAGAGCACTGCGCTGCAGTCTCTGAGGTCCTGAGTTTAATTCCCAGCACCGCAAAAACGGGAGAAGGACCTGGCAATCCACAACCAAGGCAATCCCGAAACAGTCACTGGGACTGGACTTTCTTTTCAGGTGTCAGTTGCTGGCTTCCTGGGTCCATAGCAAAGGCAAGAGAGAGCAAAGGAGATTTTACTAAGAGGACAGACAAAGGCTTTCATCAAGAGATATATGAAGGGGGTCCTGACTGGGTAGCCTTGGGAATGGTGTCACCCAAGGTCTTTTATTGCAAATTCTTAAGGGGAGGGATTGGAAGCCCATTCTACTCTTTCT
Organism: Pedetes capensis; assembly: GCA_007922755.1. Lineage (NCBI taxonomy): Eukaryota > Metazoa > Chordata > Mammalia > Rodentia > Pedetidae > Pedetes > Pedetes capensis. The sequence goes on along the minus strand of VMDO01021838.1, from coordinate 25,803 downwards.
ACCTAGGTGGAGGAGAGGTGTTCTTCTGGCCATGAGGGCACTATCTACTTTCCTTGAAGTGTGGGTGGTCTCATGGAAATGCAGGTAACCCAAGTGGTTACCTTGCCTCAGTGGTTCCCTATCTCTAGGCCCCATTTCCCTAATCCCACCTGAAATGTGCTAGCTCCTTTCATCACTTTCGAGATGCATAAAAAAATAAAAATAAAAACAAAAGGACTCTGTTTAGGGTAGGGGAACACCCAGAACTCAAAAGTTTCCTGTCTGTCTGCCAGAGAAAAGAGGCAGCCTTTGTACATCATAAAATTATAACTGTTGTTTTAAAATCCTCCTAAGATGTTTATTCAGCACACGTATATACACATATACACACATAAAAAGGTCTTCATTTAGGCATGCCAAGAATAGTAATTTTAGTGCTCATGAGACAAGCTTGAAAAAAATTAAGTGGCCACAATTGTGTTAGTAACCAAAATATTGGTGTGGATTAAGCCAATTCCAAGAGGATTCCAGAACTGAAACTGCAGCTAGCAGCACCCTACTGAGTCTGTTGGCTCTCCTAAAAGATTTTAGGGTCCATATTCCTTGCTGCAGCTGTAGCACTGTGGTGTCCAATTCTGTCAGATCTCGGAAGCTAACCAGGGTCCGGCCTGGTTAGTACTTGGATGGGAGTCTGTCTGGGAACACCAGGTTCTGTAGGCTTGGGAGAAGGACCCAGCAACCCATTCCCAAAAATTGATCTGCCATCGAAAACCCTATGAATAGCAGAGAAGCACTGACCATAGTGTTTCGTCTGTCGTATGTAGGTTTACTATGAGTCGGACACTGACTCAACCACACCTAACAACAACAGCAACAACAATTCCTTGAGGGGGAACGTTAGAGGGTCATAGACAGCAAGAAAAAGAACAGAGGGCTCTGCAGCCAGCTACCTACCAGCCTAGCTATATGCTTCCTGACCACCTGTAAAATGAATATCAAAGTGTGCCTGTGGTGAGACAAAGGCTTTCATCTCGCGGTCAGTGCTTTCCTGGTACACGAAACCCTTAGAGAAACAGCACCCTTAGCTAGCAGGAAATAGAGAATTATAGCCACTTCCCACTTCTACATTTATCCAGGAAGAATGATGAGACTGTATGAGACATATACCACCCCAGTGACAGAAAAGGACATTGTTTAGTGGATTCTGCTCCCTTATCAAGACTGGTAGCTGCCTGGATTTCTAAAGTTTTGAAATGCCCACCTCTGAGCCCCATCTTTGAAGACACTGGGAATCCATTGACCCATTCCAGGCATAGGCCTGGAACATTTATTTCTTGCTTTCCTCTGAAGGCTCAAGCCCCATTATAAAGATCATAGCTGACCTTAGCTAAGGGCAACAGTTGCCCTTCACTACTGCCTGCCTTCATGTCTCGAAGGTGTTCTCTTTTTCCAGTCTATGTCTATATTTTCTATCTCTTTTTATTTATTTATTTATTTATTTATTTATTTATTTATTTATTTATTTAATGGTACTGTCCTCGCGCCTGCATGCTTTGCAAGTACTGGACCACTGAGCTGCGCCCCAGCCCTTTTTTTTTTTTTTTTAACTTTCTGAGACAGGGTCTCACTAAGTTATGCAGACTGCTTCTGGTCTTGAACTTGCAATCCTCTCGCCTCTGCTGTGCACCGCCCCGCCTATTCTATACTCTATACTGGGCCTGCAGCCGTAGAACCATGGTGTTGGATCCTATCAGATCTCAGAAGCTAAGCAGGGTTGGGCCTGGTTAGTACTTGGATAGGAGACAGCCTGGGAACACCAGGTGCTATAGGCTTGGGAGAAGGACCCAGCAACTCACTTCCCCAAACAATCAGCCATTGAAAACCCTATGAATAGCAGAGAAGCACTGACAATAGTGTTTTGCCTATTGTACAGTAGGGTCGCTATGAGTTGGATACCAACTCAATAGCACCTAACAACAACAACAACAACAGTAACAACATACTCTATACTATAATTTGTGTGTCCTGTATACATTCTCTTATATAGGCAAGCACAGAGCAATCAAGGTATCTGCTGTTGGGGAAAGGGAGGTAATTGTAGCTGCCAAGGTAGGACCTGCTTGCCACTGGCTTCTGGACCTGCACTCCCTTCTCCTGACTTGCTCCTTCCTTCCCCTGCCCCCATCTCCCCACAAGATGGGCCATGAGCTGGATCAGGATGGCCAGAGCTAGGGGCTGGCAGAACTCCTCTGGGTGTCATACTTTGTTGATTATACTTCTTTTGTGATATGACTTAAGAAGTTTGAACCTCCAAATTTGGTTTTCTTTTCCAGTATTATTTTGTTTATTGACAGTACCTTGAAATTCCGTACTAACGTTCAGATCTACCTTTCTATTCCAACCCATAGGAATCACATTGAATGTGGAAGTTGATTTACATAAAATTGTCACTTAAAGAATATTATTTTTTAATCCATGATCATAGCATCTCCTCACATTTATTTAGATTTCCCTTAATTTACCTCAGAAATATTTGTAATTTTCATTGTATGTGTCTTGCACATTGTTTAAATTTAGTGTTATGAATATTTTAGTTTTGACCTTATTTCAAGTTGAAGGTTCATAATTTCATTTTCAGACTGTGTTTTGCTAGTGTGTAGATATAAGATGGGAAGTGTGTAGATATAAGATTCTGTCTATTGGTGTATGCTTGGAACTTGGCTGGATTTGCTTTCTAGAACTCAATATTTTATGGATTTCTGGGGATTTTCTGTGTGTCATCATAGGCCACCTGGGACATGTGAGTGGGTAGTTTCCTTTTCATTTTGTGGATGGATGCTTTTAATTTCTTGCAGATGCCACCCTGCTCACTGCCTGCTGCTGCTATTGGCTCTGGCCTCTGCCCACTCTGTTGCCTCTGCTGGGCAGTCCTGACTCACTCTGACTTCTTGTCCACTGGGAAGCCTGACTCTGCCCCTGAGTTGGAGTGTGGTGTCCCTCAGTGGGGTTCTTGCAGCATTGAGTCTGCCCCCACCCATCAGGCCCATCAGACCACCTACCCACAGACCCAGAAGTGACCTTTGATTCCTCTCCCCAGGTTGTGACATGACTTGTCTTAAGTGTAGACACTTCCCTCCAGGGCAGCTTACGTGGGTAATCTTCTCCTAGGCCAAACGTTGGGGTGATTAGTGGTGGGGTTCCTTCTACCCCAGGCAGCCAAACTGAGCTGCCCTGTGACCCTGAGAGATCCCTAACTACACCAACTCTCCCATCACTGGCTGGACGCCACCTCAGCTATCTAGGATGACAGGTGCCAGGATCTGTTTAGGGATGGTGACCAAAGGCATTATCCCAGGGGGAGACCATTTTGACTTCAGTGGGTTTTCATCCAGGCCACTTTCATTAATAAACATGTTGATCCTGGGCTTGGCTTCATCATTCACACTCCATCCTGATCTTTATGGAAAAATTGAGCCATTCTTAAAGAAACTCATCATGGCCTCAAAAGAATAAAACCCTCCTGGGCATTTACCTCTCCTCTCTTCCCAAAGCTACGCTGCATATTTGCACAAAGTGAAGTGTTTGGGTGAGCACAGCCTTGGGCTCAGGGCTGCTGGGGACATGGAATCACCATGACATTTAAGTTCTAGTCTTCTCACCCTTGGAGGAGTTGCTGCCCTAGTTCACAGAGGAAGAACCTAAGGCTCAAGCAGGAACATCTTGCTAGGATACCTGGTTTCCTGGACACAGAGCCCACATCCCCAGGCATTATGGGCATTCACCAACATCCAGCAGCTTCATGTCTGTATCCTGGCTGCTCTTCCAGCACTCACTTGCTCCCTGCCAATCCAGGGGCTTTGTTCTCACTTCCTCCAGGGTGGCCTGCAAGTGTCCTCCTCACAGGAGGCCCCCCGCTTTGTGGGGAGTATAGTCTGCAGGTAGGCAGTGCTGGGCTTGTCCAGCATGGCTAGTGGACTTAGTGCTTCCCAAATCATGCAATATAAGATGAATAAAGATTGAAATTTTATTAAAACAACATGACAAACATCAAAAAGAAAAGAACCAGTAAAAATATACAGGATATTTTCCCAGGGGAGTGGAAGGAAAAGTCTGGATCTGGAGCTGGTGCTGCAGGGAACACAGGAGATACAAAGGGAGGGGCCTGACGGGCTTTAGCAGCCAGGAACTGCGCTGCCAGATCTGGACCAGGGTCAGGCTCACTTGCAGAATTTTGGCTGGAAGGTCTGCCTCATCGGGAAAGGGGCCTCTAACAGGGGAGGTGGGCAAATTCATCTGGATGTCCACATCAGCAAGGTGCACAGGCTTGACTGTGATGGAGGGAGGCAGCTCCACCTCCTCCATGGCTGGGAGACCTGCTGCCCCGGCCGAGGGCAGGTCCCTGTCAGCACATGTGGACAGGCTTTGCTCCAGAGCATCCAGATGTGGTCCCCTGCTGGTGACATTCTTGCCTCTAGCTGTGCAGCTGTTCCCGAATCCTGTGGTGGCTCCAGCTCTTCCTCTGGAGCTGGGGCAGATGCTGGTTCTAGCTCCAGAGTAGCTGGGGTCACTGGTGAGTTCTTTGCACCATGCTGAGGACGTGCTGCTGTGCAGGGGATCAGATCTAAGGACCGAGAGGTACACAGCTGGTGAAGGGAGCTGAAAAAGTAAGGGTGCGCTGGATGCCGGGAGGAGAGGATGCCCCTAGACATCCTTTTCCTTAGCCTTTCCAAGGACAGAGGATACCCTGCCTAACAAAGAACACTTGCCCCTGCTCCCACAAAAGGACATCTTCCCTGACTGGGATCCATTCCAGGATCCTGGGAAAATAACAGTTTCTGGAGGATCCTCCTATGGGGCCCCAGTACCAACCCCTCTTCTCACCCCCAGGCACTTACCACACCCCACTTCACGGATAGGCTCTGAGTCCTTTGGCTGCAGGACCACCAATTGGATAAGTCACAGGTGAGCTCAGCCTTCCACATCTGAGCCAGTCAACAGGATCCTCAGAAACACTACCCACTGGATCAGAGGGCTAGCCCCCTGGACTGGCAAAAGTCCTCCAGGTCCTGCTGTGGACCCAGGAAGGAGAAGGTGGTACTGGGGATAGATTCAGGGCAGCAGCATCAGAAGCCCAGCCTTTCATGGCCCAGGATCCTTGTGTCCCCCCACAGGGGTCTTTGCTGCCAGACCTATGTGCAGCTGGGCAAGGTGGGCAGAGGGGTGAAGCCTTGGGGGCAGGGTGCTCCCACACCTCCTGCCCATGCCCTGATGGAGAATGGCGCTGGGCAGACATGGCTGGGATGGATTGGGGTGGGGATGGATTCTCACAGGGTCTGGCTCTAAGCCCAGGCTCCTCTTGCCTCCCGGGGTGCTCAGGACCCACCCACAGCTCCATATTCCTCCACCTGTAGGTGAAGGCCCAGGTCTCCAGTGGAAATAACAAGAGGTGTGGGAGCCAGGGTCTGCCCAGCCCCAAGCTCTGTCTCCAAATATCCCCACTCTGGAGTGGTACTCTTCCTCCCTCTTGGCCCAAAGCCCACTCACTTCATCACTAGGACATCCTCCTCACAATCAGCTCGGAAGGATCCATACCTAGAGGAGGCCAGAGGGTGTCACTTCTAATGGCCAGTGTCCCCATCTGTCAAGTTGTCTAGGGGGACTTCCTGCCTCCTAGGATTGGAAGCCCAGGGGAGGCAAGGAACTTGGTCTACACTGTTCCTTGAGTTCTATCCTTATCATTTAAGATGATGCTTGCACCCAGTAGGTGTTTAGTACACATCTGTGCTAGGAGTCACCTCACCCAGCTCCTTCCGTATCTGCATGGGCACAAGGTGGTTCAGCCACATCCTTGAGGTCCTTGCTCTGGCTACATCTCTGTGGAGGATCCCCTGATGGGATGTGGAACCTCATTTATGAATGGAGAATGGACATCTGAGGTCTCAGGTAAAGGCAGCCTAGGCAGAGAGCTCTCTATTCCACCAGAGAGGCTCCCAGACCTGGGCAGCCACCTGGCTGGGACTGGCCTGGAGCAAGCTCAACCAGGATCCTCCCACTGGGTCCTGCCCCCACCCTAGGACACGGAACAGGCTGAGAGAGGTGCAGGGTCTCCCAGGCCCCAGCTGGAGGGTCAGGCAGTCTCTGGGCCAGTGGTAGAACTCACCTTCTTTATAGCAGCACCCACTTCTGCTGTGTGGTGGCTAATCTTCTGTAGGTGCACAGGAAGGTCCAGACATAGAAGATGTCCCTGCTGTATATTGCAGCCCCAGGTGGCTCACCATTGTCTCTCATATACCTGCACTGAGGGCCCTCACCCTGCAGGACTCCTCCATAGTCTGGGAGTGCTCAGTTTCACCCTGAGGTGGGACCAAGCAGGGACGGTTCAAATGCAGAAACGCTTCCTCCTGCCCAAAGATCCATCACCACACAGTGAAGTAGAAACTGTCCAGAGAGAACTTTCCTCAATCTTCACCCTCACACACACCAGGGGAGGGGATGGGAGTTTACCTGGGACAGTAGGAATGGTACCTCGCCTCAGTAGATTTGCTCCTGGCTACCCTGTATCACTCCTGGGTCCCTGTGGAAAAATGGCCAGAGGTGTCTGAGGCGAAGCCCAGGGGCAGAGCTAGCATCTCCAGGCCTGGGCAAGGCCCCCACTCCGGGGTCTCCTGTGTTCCAAGCCTCAAAAAATTGTGAGACAACATGAGAACATCTTCTTCACAGTATCCAGACAAGTGGGCAGTTGGGCTGGCTCAGCAATGTGGTTGCCAGGTACCAGTTTCCACACTCTGTTTGGCCCATTGTCAAGGAAGTGAGGTCACCTCCTGGGGTCCCTTACCTGAACATCTTTCTGATACAAAATCTTACCAAAGACCCCTGTGCTGCGGTCCAGCCGGGGGAAGGGGAGAGCCGAGGATGAAAGAGACAAAGAGGCCAAGACTGATGATCTTGAGCAAAGCTTTATTTTTAGTCCTCATACTTATATAGGAATTATCAAAAAAGCTCAAGGAACTGTCCTTGAGGGCTACAGCTGCTTCTGGCAACCTCAGCTTATTATCTACAACCTCAGCCGTCCTTGAAGGCATACAACCACTTCTGTTTATTTTTTAGGGTAAAAGGTAACTCTCCCAGGAACAGCACTTTCTTTGTCTAGTGGCTCCGAAACACTTTGTAGGTCCTTAAAGGAGCAGCAGAACATCTTGTCTCTTATGGAACATGACCATCATTTTCTATATATAAAGCCTCAGACCCTGACACCCCTGTACTGCTTCCCCTCTTCCTAGTCATGTGCACAAGTGGACACAGTTGCACAAACACCCCATCACTCCCCATCAGGCAGGGCTGGGCATAGCCAGCATTCCACTTTCATGAAGACAGGGCCAAATTCAGACTTGGCCACTCCTTCCCACCAGGCGTGTGACCCTGGATAAATCATTTTGCCTCCTTGGACCTCCTCATTCCCCTACCTCTACATCGGGCATCATTCTAGCAAATACTTCCTAGGATGTAACCAGGTATATGTGACCATAAATGCCCATAATAGCTCTGGAGCTGCAGAGCTGGTGTCACCTGAGGCTAACACACAAACATAGAGATGGGACAATCCTAAGAATTGATTGAACACACACATTCACTCACACATATAGACACACAAGCCCATACACACAAATGTAGGCCTACACATACAGATAGATATGTGCACACACATGCTTGCACTCACACATAGGCACACACACATGCACAGGAAGAAAACAATGTGGGTAGGGTTCAGGTTAGGTTAGGGTTAGAGTTAGTGTTAGGGGTTAGTGTTAGGGTTAGGTTAGGGTTACGTAGGAGTTATGGTTAAGGTTCACATGAGATTAAATAGTATGCACTCCTTTTAACAGGAGAAGGATGTGGCAATCTACTCTCGAAGCAATCCTAAACCAAACAGCCATTTAAAACCCTATTAGCTTCACTACGAGTCAGACTCTACTCAATGGCACCTAACAACAACAAGAATAACAACAACACCTAGTAAATTTGATTTTTTCACTTAAAATAGTTAAGTATCTTTTGCTGTCTCAATTTATTCATGGTTTTTCTTATTGCATATACAAGGCAGTGTATCTCCTATAATCCTAAGAGAAATGAAGGTGTACATTTTGATTGACCCTTGTATATAACCCCCTGACTTTTAAAATCACTTTCATGGCAATATCTTCATTGTTAGCTCACATAAAAATGCAAAACTATGTTATACACTTCCAGTATACAATGACACAGATTAAACACTCCTGTTCATAAAAGAAGAAGCATGGTGATAGTGAGGAGAAACTAAACCAAAGCACTGCTGAAAGACAGCAGGGCAAACAAATCCAGTAGCTCCATGTCTATTATCTGCTGCACCTGTTGGCATCATCTGCACTCCAGCAGGCTTGGTTAGCTTTGTCCCTATGGACTTGCCATTTGCAGGCCACATGACCTCTCTCTTGGACTGGCTCCACTTATTGCTAGCAGATTTCCTTGGTATGTGTTCCAATTTGCTAGCATCTCCAACATCCTGGAGTCTCCATTGCAGTTTATGCTGCACCCTCACACATCAGCTTTTCACAGTCTCTCCACAGGGCATCTGATACTGCTTCACATGGCCTGGACTCGAAGGCTATACTCTCAATCCTTAATGGCAGCTCCTTAACCCAGTACCTCTTGCATTTTGTATTCCTGAAAAACAGGAACCATGTCAACAATGCCAAGGTTTGACACCAGCTCAAATAGTAGCTAGGCCCTCTTTGACCATGGATGCTCTTGCCTCACGTGCCTAGTGTATGAAACAATATCCCTAGATGGCTGTTTTCTGCAAGACACCCTTTTGGCTCTTTTTAAGTCAGAGTCTTTCAAATGAATTGGCAGTTCATACTCTGTGACCTTGGATGGAAGGGAACTGGCCATCTTTTGTTTTGCCCTCAAGCCATTCCTACTGTTACAGTGTGAAGTGCTTGGCTTCTCTTATAATAGCACTTATCTCTTTAGCAATTATCACCTTTTTGCCCCAAATTGCCTTTTCCACAACTTAAAACATAGTTTTTCTGTCCAGACTACACATCTTTCAAATCTTTCTCCTCTTCTTTGTGCAACTTTTATTCATCATCAATCTAAGAATAGCCAGGAATAACCCTTACCCACCTTTTAACTTTTTTATTCATGTCTTGAAGGTGGAGTATCTTTACAATCAATGTCTATATTCTCTATCTTTAATTAACTTATTCTATATTCTAAAAATTCTGTGTCTCGTCTAAATTCTTTTATATGGGGAAACACAAAAGAACAAAGTTATCTGATTCTGGGGAGGAGAAGTAGCTGCTGCTACTGCTGCTGGGGAAGGACCTGTGTGCCGCCAGCCTCCTGGACCCATGCTCTGCACCATGCACCTTTGTCTGGGCCTGTCCACCCATGTTTCCCATGTGTCTTGCTGATAACATTAACTCACCAGTTATTTTCCTATTGTTCTGTTTCCCTGTCTGCCCCTCATTATTTCCTTACCAGAAAAGTAATATGTCAATGATCACTCTGCTTTTTGTCTTTGTGTCTGCTGTTTTCAGTCATTTTCTGTCTATAAAGGCCACCTTCCAACCTCCCCTGCTCATGGATTGGGAGAATCAATATTATAAAAATGGCTATACTACCAAAATAATTTATAGATTTAATGCAATTCCCATTAAAATCCCAATGACAGATTTTGCAGAAATAGGGAAAAAAATCCAAAAATTCATATGGAAACACAAAAGACCATGTATCACCCAAACAATCTTAAGCTTCAAAACAAGTGCAGGAGGGATCACAATTCCTGACCTTAAACCATACTACAGGGCTATACTAGCAAAAATAGCTTGGTACTGGCACAAAAATAGACTTGAAGACCAATGGAACAAAATTGAAGACGCAGAGATACACCCACATAACTTCAGCCACCTGATCTTTGACAAAGGGGCTAAGGATACAAAATGGAGAAAAGATAGCTTCTTCAACAAATGATGCTGGGAAAATTGGATATCCATTTGCAGAACAATGAAAATAGACCCATACCTCTCACTTTGCATGAGAGTCAACTCAAAATGGATAAGAGATCTCAACATAAAACCAGAAATTCTAAAACTACTAGAAGAAAAGATAGGAAACATGCCCCAATACATAGGCATAGGAAAGCATTTCCTTAACAAGACTCCAATTGCTTGGGAAATTGCACCAAGATTTGACAAATGGGATTACATGAAATTGAAAACTTCTGTACAGCAAATTAAACAATCAACAGAGTTAAGGAAGAGCCCACTGATTGGGAGAAAATCTTTATATCCTACACATTGAGAGAAGACTAATTTCTAGAATTTACAGAGAACTCAAGAAAGCAAATCCCAAGACAGCAAATAACCCAATACACAAGTGAGAAAAGGAACTGAACAGACAATTCTCAAATGCTGGCCAGGATGTGGAGAAAAAGGAACCCTTTTACACTGTTGGCAGGATTGTAAGTTGGTTCAACCACTTTGGAAACTAATATGGAGATACCTCAGAAAACTAAATATACAACTGCCATATGACCCAGCTATACTATTACTGGAACTATACCCAAAGGGAGACAAATCATCATACCACAGAGATACCTGCATCTCCATGTTCAATGGAGCACTCTTCACAATAGGAAGAATATGGAACCAACCAAGATGCCCATCAACAGAAAAATGGACAAAAAAATTGTGGTACATATACATAATGGAATATCGTTCATCAATAAAAAGTGAAATAATATCATTTGCAACAAAATGGATGGAAGTGGAGAATATCGCCTGAAGTGAATGAACACAAGCTCAAAAAGAGAAATACCGTATGTTATCACTCATATGTGGGAGCTGAATCTTACTTAAAGGAAGAAAAAAAATATATGCATAAGCTGATATATAAAAATAGACAATTAAACTTAGCAAAGAAGGGACCATACAAAGAGTAGAAAGAATGAGGGAGGGAACTAGCAAAGGGAAGCGAAGATTGTGGAAGGTGGGATGTGGAAGAGAAACAATGTAAAGGCATAAAGTGGAAGAGGATAATCTCAATGTAAATGAGGCAACTTCATGAGTACATGTCAAAAATAGGAGACTATAACCCAAATATGCATATGAGTTTTACTACATTTTAGTCAAAATGTTTCATAAACCTCAAAAGTTGATAAAAGTATAACCAAAAGTGATGTAATACTTACATAATGGAAAAAGCAAATGCTGTATTACTCTGTAGGCCACCAACATTTACAAATAAAGGGAAAAAGAAAAAAAAAAACACCCACCTTCCTCTGCTTAACCCCCAGGAACACTTATTCTGTCTTATAGAATTAGATCTTGCCTGATTCTAGAACTGCAAGTAAAGCCCTTTAAAATCTTAATATTCCAGCCCTCAGGGAGGCTAAGGCAGGAGGACCAAGAGTTTGAGGCCATCCAAAACAAAACAAAACAAACAAACAACAACAAGGCAAAACCTCAATAGTTGTAATTTTGTCTTTAGCAATTGTGAAAATTCTGCCAGGCCAGTTTGCTGTGAGTTTAATGACAATCTCATGGCTTGAGGGCAGGTAAACTCAAGCTCTACCTCTGCATACAGAGCAGGCTTGCAGTTCTAAATTCTCAGGGAGTCTCCTCTTTCCCCCCAGTCCCTAGAACATGAAACTTTCCTTTCAATAGTGCAGTCACTGGATGAGTCTGTTCCTTTGGAACTATTGCTGCCTTCAGTCTATAGAAGTCCCAGTTACATTCCTGCTGAAGACTCAAGGTTGTGTCTTCTGCCCCCCCTCTGAGGGCCTTGGCCTTATGCCCCACAGCAGGGCAGCATCAGCTCAGGTGTTTAGGGCACTAAGTTGCTTCCCTCCTTAGTTTTGGCACCAGGGTATCACTGCCACTTTCTGTTTAAAGATCAGCCTGGCATGAAAGAGTTGTTCTCTTTTGACCATCCTAGAAGTTGACGCCATCTTAATCAGCTGTCCTGCCAGCAATGCAGATCATCATCAGTGAGGTAGGTTAAGCTGTAACTATGGCTCTTCTTTGTCTGTATTTGCTTCTCAGCAGTCACAGGGTGGTGAAATCTGTAGGGAAAAATTGAGAGGAAATTGGCAAAAACTCCCAAACTGGGAAAACGGCTTTTGAATATCTGGTTTGTAAATTAGAAATCTGGGGAAAATGAAAGTAACTTGGTTGCATGTTTGTACAAAACCCTTCCTGATTGGACAATTGGACTGAAAGCTGATTGGCTCAGGCCATTCTGTGGGCGAACTATATAAGGAGCTGTGCTGCGGCAGCTCGATCTTTTTTCTCCTTCTCACCTGTTCCTGCCTGGACCACCAATGAGGAAACACCTCTCCCGCTGCTCTCCCCCAGACTTTTGTTGAGGAAAGAACGCTCTCCCCTTGCAATCATCAATAAGGAAAGAACCTGCTCTCTGTCTGATCACCGACAAGGCAACACCTGTCTCCTCGTGACCACCAAGATGACCAACACAGGTGTTTGCCCCTGGAAGGCAAAAGTGCCTGAGGCTTTTCCTTTCTCCTGTCTCCTCTGGGGTCCTGAGTGAACTGTGTTTAGTATCTGTGTGCGCGGCGGTGCCGCCCATCCGAACCTCCAGGCCGGACCAGGAGGCATGTGCCCCACAAAATCCTGTATTGCACTGGGACATACTGTTCATTCTGTGTGTGTCCATGGTGGCAGGTCTTGATATCAGTCAATGGAAGGGTTGGGATGGCCCCCTGTGAGTCTCCACAGTTCCTTCGAAGAGAGCAGCATGCTGCTGTCACTCAGAGCATGAGCTCTGGCCCTACCTGTAAAGAGGCCACTGAATTGACAGGACCATCGCCATCTTAGGTAGCCCTCCCCGCACTTTGAGAAACTATATACTTGAAGAATTTTTTAATTGTTTGATTTTAACTACCTGAGTGCCTGATTGTTAATTCTTAATCATTAATTGATTGCCTGTTAACAGCCCATTTTGCTTCTGTACCACCCTGCTTGCACAATCTATAGAACTACTACCTGAGTGATTATTGTAGAACTGCTTGTTTTTTTGTTTTTGTTTTCATGCCAACTGCTAATACAAATCATACTACTTGGAGATTGTAAGCTTGCCAAAATTTGCCTTTATAAGCCCCCAGCAACTGTTCCTCAGGGCCATAGGTTTTGGAGAGACACTAGTCCTCTGTGGCTGCCGGCTCAATAAAGACTCCCTTTAATTGGCTTTTTGTCCCTTGTGGTGTGTTTCTGATCTTGGGTTATAACATACCCACACTTGTTCTTTGGTCTCAGCTCAATCACCAAGCTGCTGGAAGATCATGAGCTAATTATTTTCTGGACTTCTGTTTTCCTGTTATTGGGGAGACACATGAAGTGTGGTTAGGCAGGTCGGGAGCACAGGTCCAGGAATCTGGAACAAGACCTTAGTCCTTGTATTCAGCATATAAGAGAATTTATACCTGACACAGAAGTTATAGTACAGAAGATGTTGTTGTTGTTAGGTGCTGTCGAGTCGGTATCCGACTCCTAGCGACCTTGTGTACAACAGGTGAAACACTATTGTCAGTGTTTCTCTGCTGTTCATAGGGTTTTCAAAGGCAGATTGATTTTTGGGAGGGGGTTGGCAGGTCCTTCTCCCAAGCCTACAGTATCTGGTGTTCCCTGGCAGTTTCCCATCCAAGTACTAACCAGGCCCAACCCTGCTCAGCTTCAGAGATCTGATGGGATCGGATGCCACAGGGCTACGGCTGCAGGCAGTACAGAAGATAGAAAAGGTTTATTAAAAGACAGTATGCCTTTAACAAATAATTACAGAGAAAACTGAGGCACCTTTAGAAGCTTAGGTAGATCTGCTGTTCCCAGAATGAATCAGAATAAGGATGTCTCTAATTCCCCAAGGGAAGGTAAAGAAGCCTGAGAACAGAAGGGTTAAGTCGGCTTTTAGAGGGAAAGGTGCAATGTGCGCACAGAAGCCTCTCCAAGACTCATGTCTTTTGCTGTAAAAGGGCAACACTCATCCCTCACACACAGAGTGATTAAGATGGATAAACAGCAGCTTGGGCTGTGGCTGCCATTTGATTCTCGGCAATCTGAATCCAAGTGCAGACGAATATGAGTTCTCTGCAACAAGGGCTGGGCACTTCTCTGTCTGCGTGGGAACTGCGAAGCAAGCGTTCAAGGGATGAATAAAACGAGGCAGGAGAAATGCAGCCTGCATATAGGAGAGCAGGACATGGAGGACATGTCTCCACCTGCTGCCCCAGTCAGAGCCCAGGATTCATGTTTCAGAAGCTTCGCTGTGTGTGGGTCTGAGCATGGGGACAATGTCTCCATCTTTTTTAACCTTTCCAATGAGGTAAAACAGGTCCTGCGTGATGAACCTGACAGTGATGCCAAACTCTTGACTCAAGCAGTGTGCAGGTGGGTGGGGAGCCCCAAAGGAAAGCTGAGTCACTGCACAGAAAGGCCTGGGCTCTGTTCCTGCCCCAGGAGCTAGTGAAGGTGTGGGTGGAGACCTTGAAGGAACTGATGGAATTCTCTCCCTACTTTGCATAAGAATCTTGTGCTTTCAATTCAATGTTGTTATTGTTAGGTGCCATCTGACCTTACGTGCAACAGAGGGAAACACTCCCAGACACTGAGCTAAGTCTGGCACTATGTCAGTGCTTCTCTGCTATTCATAGGATTTTCAATGGCTGATTGTTTTGGGAGTGGACTACCAGGTCCTTCTATTTTTGCAGTGCTAGGGATCAAACTCAAGGCCTCAGAGTGTGCAAAGCAAGCATTCTACCAACTGAGCTAAACTCCAGGCCTTCAATTCAATAGGAAGGGAAAATACAGAGTTAGAGAGTAAGGAGATTCTTCCTCCCACAGTGGCCCAAGAATATCACTTGGTCGGTAGTGGAAGCATTTGTAAAGCCAAGAGTGACTCACCTGGACATAGTTGGGAGCTAAAACAACAGTTGGCAACATGCATTGGTTGCTCAGTTTCTCTCACTTTGCAATGTCTATCCACCTTCTTTCTGGACATTTCTTCCTTGTCCTTGTGACAGCCACCAGGCACCTCTGCATTCCCACTCTCGCCCCAAGTTCTCTGTGCCACCTGTATTAATTGTGCCCATTTTTGTAGATGAGAAACTGAGAGTCAGAGAAACTGGAATTTGTGCCAGGAGAGAGACATGATCCTGTAGGGGTGCTGGCCTCCCTGATGGCTCTGCCCTTTGTTTAGTAGGACCCCAAATTAGGATCTTCGAGGAGAGAGGCCCCAGAGAGACACCGAGTCGCAGATCGATGCAATAAACATGAGGCTTTATTTCCGGCACCGGGGTCAACCCTCCATAGAGTCTCCCTAGCAAGGGAAGGAAGGCGACCCCAAGGCCAGGGGTTCTTGGATTATTATACAGTTTGAGCGAGTGGTGGGGAGACATAAGGGAACTTGTTCTTTGGCAATTGGCTGAGACCCCCACCTTTTTTCCTGATTGGGTCAGTTTGAAGGAAAGCTCCTAGAGGCGGGTTTTAGGAAGTTTCAACCATCCCTGCCAGATGACCTATGGCCGGTACATTCTTGTGGTTTATTTGGGAATTCCCACCCAGTCCTCCTCTGAGAACCCCCCACCTGGGTCAGGAAATTGAAACTTAAGCAAACTTAATTATACAGAAACTTTAAGCAAGCATTGTAAAACTTCAAGTAAACATTTTGAACCTTTGGTGAGCTCCAAGCATTCATAGGGAGGGGGAGGAGGAGGTGGTAGCATTCTTCAGTTTCATGTGGCTTTATGCTCTCCATCTCTGGCTCCTTGTGTTCATATAATGTTCACCTGGGAGATTTATGATCCAGCCTGTGCCAGGGGTGGGGGATAGGGTGGGTGTGGGGTAGGATGAGGGAGGCTCTGGCTAACAAATGGTAGAAACTCAGGGAAGTCAGTACTTCCTATTAAGGAAAAAACAAACAACAAACCACACACACACACACACACACACACACACACACACACAAAACAAAACAAAAACCAAAAACCAAAAACCAAACAAAAAACCCAAGAAGACAAAGTAGCAATGAATGGGGGCACTTCAAATGTAGCTAGAAGGCCATTGCTGACCAGATCTGAGACACGTGGGCAGCTGCGGCCTTGAATTGGGTTACAGACACATCCACCCCATGGAAGCTAACCTTGAAACACTGTTAATCTCTCCTGACCTCTTGTACAGTGGGCCCCATTCCCTCTGATTCCCCAGATCTTAACTGGCTTTATTTTGCAGTTCTGGAATATGCAATAGGCTCTCAGAGACTGAGACCTTGCTCCACTCCGTTCTCACAAAGCAGCTCATCTTCTGCCAGCACTAATCATAATTCTTGACTAACGTGATGGAATTTCTACCCACCCCCTTGTGGTTTAAAACTAAATACAGCTGATATTTTGTGATGCCTGAGAACACTTTTTTTTTTTTTTTTGGCAGTACTTGGGTGTTGAACCCAGGGCCTCTCACATGCTTTGCAAGTGCTCTATCACTGAGCAGCACCCCCAACCCAGTTCTTATTTTTAATTTTGAGTCAGGGTCTTTCTAAGTTATACAGTCTGCCTCTAGCCTCAAACTCACAATCCTCCGCCTCCACCTCCCTCGTCACTGGGACTATAGGCATGTGCCACCTTGCTGGTCTTCGGTGTACAATTTTAAGACTGTTTGAGCCTGTGTATTCTTGTTATTGTTTGTTAGGTGCCTTTGAGTCGGTATCCGACTCATAACGACCCTGTGTGCAACAGGGGAAACACTTTTGTCAGTGCTTCTCTGCTGTTCATAGGGTTTTCAATGGCAGATTGATTTTTGGGAGGGGGTTGCCAGGTCCTTCTCCCATGTGTATTCTAGTTAGCTCCAAATAACATAATTTGACTTGTGCTGAACAGTTGTTGTTGCTGTTAGTGCCATCAAATCAGGTCCAACTCATACGGACCCTATAGACAACAGAACAAAACATTCCCAGACATTGTGCCATGCCTGGCACTATATCAGCACTTTTCTGCTATTCATAGAGTTTTTGATGGCTGTTTGTTTTGGGACTGTTTTGGGAGTGGGATGCCAGGTCCTTTTCCTATGTTTTCAGTGCTGGGGATTGAACTCAGGGCTTCAGAGAGTGCACAGCAGCACTCTACCAACTGAGTTAAAGCAACCTCAGCCTATTCTGAATTAGGTTAATTTCATTCTTGGAGACTATTCCCTTAGGGCTTGGCTTCTTTATTTATATAATGAGGATTGGCAGATGACAAAATTACAACATTTAGTTTAAAGGTTTTATTTATTGTAATTGTTTGCGACAGGGTGTTACTCTGTAGCCCAGGCTGGCCTCCAACTCATTATGTAGCTCAGGATGTCTTCTAACTTTCCATCCTCCTTCCTCACCCTCCTGCCTGGTGAGATTATAGTCATGCTCACTAAAACCAGCTCAGTTTAAAGATCTTAACTGGCTTTATTTTGCAGTTCTAGAATATGCAAAGGCCTGCAGCCATAGCCCTGTGGAATCCGATCCCGTCAGATCTCGGAAGCTAAGCAGGGTCGGGCCTGGTTAGTACCTGGATGGGAGACTGCCTGGGAACACCAGGTGCTGCAGGCTTGGGAGAAGGACCTGGCAACCCCCTCCCAAAAATCAATCTGCCATTGAAAACCCTATGCACAGCAGAGAAGCACTGACAATAGTGTTTCCCTGTTGTACAGAGGGTGGATATGAGTCGGATACCGACTCAACGGCACCTAACAACAACAACAACAACAAGAATATGCAAAAACCTCATTTTATGAGGCTAATAAGTGCTCTAATTGCCTGAGTAGGAGAGTGTGGTTTTACAAACAGAGGACTGAGAAAAGCAGAACAAGAACAAAGATTGGATTGATTGTTTCAAAGTGGCTTTCTTTGTAATGGTGGGCAGGCAGGGAGACAGAACTATAGAAAAATAACCGATGACTTAAAGTCAGATTATTTCAGGTCACATTTTGGGATATGGATTAAAGTAGAGGGAATTTTAATATGCAGATGCTATTTGGCTTGTCTCAGAAATTTGTTTGCTATCTCTCCTGATTTCTTCAAGGTTAGATAACAACTCAGCTTCAATTTGGTTATATGGAACTTTAGCAAGAGTGACTCCATCTTGATTTTTAGTCTGATCTTCAGGGGCCTAGTGCAGGAGTGTCATCTAAAATAATGACTTCTTATTTCTTATTTGCAGTGGTTAATCAGATGAGCTCTAAGATTTCTTGTAGCTTTTATTGTTGGCCTGAGTTTTAGAGGACACAGTTTTGTCTGTGTGTGTGTGTGTGTGTGTGTGTGTGCGTGTGTGTGTGTGTGTTTGTGTGTGTGTGGGTGGGTGGGTGCGTATTTTGAGACAGGGTTTTGCTGTGTAGCCCATGCTGGCCCAGAATTCACTATGTAGACCAGGCTGGCCTTGAACTTGTGTGGATCCTTCTGCCTCAGCCTCATAAGAGCTAGGATTACAAGTGTGTGTCACTGTGCCTGATTTAGGACACAGGTTTTTGCTGGACCTCTTCTGTGAGGCTCTTTACCCAAAAAACCTCTAGTCCAGAGTCTCCACTGGACCAGCTTCTTCCCAGATAAAAGGGTCCCTACTAGGTCCCTTACTCCACCCATTGCTTAATAACACATGCTCCCTCCGAGTCTCCATAGCCTCAAGATAAAATGGTCTACAAGACAAAAAGTCCAAACATGTTATAAAAGGAAGGATACATAAAAGTTATGGAAATAGAAATTTTAAAGAAAAATTTTGCCCCAAGCCTGGATGGATAAATAGAAGGATGGGAGCAAAACCCACAAAGATTAAAGTAGCAGAAGGTTTGAGAAGGGTAAAATGATAGTAAAGGGGCTCCAAAGAGGATGACATCAATGTCACTCCCTGTATCCCATTCCCATATCTCTGACAACCCTCTTCTAAATGCAGAGAGACCAGCAAGCCCTCCTATCAACACTTGGCTTCCTCTCCACCCCCTCCTCAGCAGCAAGCAGCCAGAGACAGAAACCCTGTCCCTAACCTAAAAGCCAAGATTGAGGGGACACAGGGCCCCTCCCAGGGCAGAGCTCCAAGGTCCTGAGATAATGGAGATCTCCAGCACTGGACAGACCTAGCATTCCTGGGATTCCAGTCCCCTAAATTTACTCCCTCCTCCCTTCTTACAAAAAAACTTTCCACCAATGTTAAGACAAAGGCTTTGCCAGTTCTAGATAAGCTCGACCTTAAATAGGTGGCTGGTTATAGTCCCCTCTTCATCCCTTCCTACACTGCTGCCAGCTGCAGCCCTTTCTCCTTCTCCCCCCACCCCCGTATTTACTTTACCCCGCTAAACATGTTCTTCTGCAGCTCCCCAGATTCCCTCCTATCTGGGTACCCCCTCCCAGATTTTCCCTATCATTTCCCTCACAATTGAGCCTCACAGTGTGAGCGAGATGGAAGGGTGATACAGGGAAGCAATGATTATCAAAGCTCATTTTGCACCCGAGTGGCGCTGGATGCCATTAAGTAAGGTTCCTGATTTTCTTTGGATCTATGGCTAATTCCCTTTGGATTAATTCCTGGTATTCATAAATTCTTCTGCGTTGCTGTGATTCCTGTCTTTCCATTCTTCCACGTTGAATATGTTTTTCTTCCCCCAGAGAACTGAAGCAAGGTTGCTTTACTCTGGGTGATACCGGAAACAAAGATCTTGATGTGATGTGGGAGGGAAGAAGGCTGGGCAGGAAGACTGCTTAGAAAGGTTGTCCTTGGGTAACCTTCTCTTTAAAGCACTGCAGGTGTTTCTCTGACCTCTTATTAACCTGGACCCTTTGGGGAACCTCCAGACCTTGGACACCTTGACTCTTTTTATGGACTAGATAAAAAGATCTTTTCTGCTTCCTTCTATGATTTCCTAGAATCCATTTATCTCTGTGTATGTTCTGCATAACAATCCCTTTTAATGCTTAATGCAGGCCCAGAATTCTGAGGATGACTCATTTTCTCAACAGGTCAAGAATTGTCTAAGAAGACTTTGCCCTTGGGGTGTAAGTGCTTTAAAATGCAATTGGCAATTCAAAAATCTTGCTCCTTGTGATTTAGTAGACTAAAGTCTTGTTAAAAAGTCTTAGAAGCTGGACCCAGTGGTACCCTCCTGTAGCTGGGCAGACAGATGCCCTCTTTGGGTTCTTGGTTTCATTGATAAAAGAATTTAAAAATGGACAGACACAGGAACTTCCAGGGCAGTTTATATAGAGTTAGAGAAGGGAAGAGTGCACCGAGTGCCAGGACACAGGGGCTTGTGATATAGGCTGGTGTTGGGAGAGGGGAGTCAGAAAGAAGAAGAGAAAAAAGTTACACTTTCTGAGTTAGAAATCACAAAGTGAGCAGGTTCAGCGGTGCAGATGCGAGAACAATTGAGAACATCTGTGAACAACCGTACCAGAGGGTGGGCTTCTGAAGCCTGTAAGTCTGTCTCATAGGTGGGACAGATACTCCTCCTATCTTTTTGATTTTGTCTTCAGATGAGTCCTATTTCTTCCACCCTTTTGGCTTAGGCTGGCCTTCCTAAGTTGCTAAACAAGTTTTCTTCTTTATTACAGTAGGTATCTTGGATGAAGAGGAGGCCCCCTGCCTTGGCCAGACATGGAGACACCTATTGTCTTCATATGTAAAGGATGCTATTGGCTACCAACCAGGTCATTTGTAAAAGGGTGTTATGTACTAGGGATGGCATTGCTTGAGGAAGATATTATGTACCAGGGCAGTTCTGACCACCAGGTTAAGCCATTGGTCTCAGAGGAAGCTCATACTGATACTCAGGTCTCAAAGGGTACACGGGAAGCAGATGGCTACAGAGAGCCCTATTGTTTCCTTTCTTTCTGCCTAGCATCCCCTATCACTTCTATAATTCCAGCCACTTGGGAGGCTGAGGCAGGAGGATTGTTTGAGCCCAGGAGTTCAAGGCCAGCCTGTGCAACATAGGCAGAGCTTCTCTTTAAAAAAATTGTAGAGACCAGATTTTGAAAAAGGTATAAGAAATTGTTTGAACGGGTTTAATCCATGTGTGGGGTGTTGCCCGCCACTGATCTTGCTCTGGCTGTTGGCCACTGGCCGAGGGCAAGGCTCAGCCCCTGAAGACCCACTGGCTGGTGAGCGTTGCCGGAATTGTGCTGCCTGGAGAGGAGACTTATGCCCACAGCTACTCTGGGAAGCCTTGAGAAAGGCAGGTTCAGAGGTTTATGCCCATGGCGGCTCCTTGCTTCTCAGCTCTTGAGTGAAGACTCTGCCTTTTGGTGTACAGCTCTTTATTGCTTCCTTGTCTGGGTTGGTGGAATGGACCCTGACTGCTCCATGCACTGTCCTTCCATTTCCTTCAGGGACCAACCAGGGACCAATCAGAGATTGCTTCTTCATATGGGATGGGCAGGCCTTGGCCTATCAGGGGAGACATGCAAATCTGTGTTTGAAAAAAGGACCAATCGGGGGTGGTTCCTGAACAGTCCAATCAGGAGCCATTTGGTAATTTGGAAACAGCCAATCAGGTGTCGAAGGGTCAGAGGAGAGGAGTTGGATGCCAGCATCATCTTGGGAAACTCAATGCCCAGGAGTTCCCAGATGTAGGGCAGAGGTTATTGCCCAGGGAATGAGTCTCAGACCTCCAAGTGGGCCTAGATAGGCCTCAAGGCAAACTGCCTCTCTAGGCTGGTTCCCTACACGCACCCACTCTTGTCAAACTCCATGGAGGTAATAATGGGGGACCTTGGAACTCTGTAAGCTCATACTTTATTGATGCCAGGTTAAGGAGCTTGTGCAAGGACTGACAGTTCATCCTCTGTTTCTAGCTAGACCTAAGGGGCTGGGGTATGATTCAGTGGTACAGCACTTGCCTAGCATGCATTTGCCCTTGGGTTCTTTCCCTAGCATATAACACAGTGGATGTTGATTTCTCAAGTGAAGTCTAAGAGAGACAGGGGGTGGTGGGAGGGAGGGGATTTCCTAAGTCTTGTAAGAAGCAGGCCCAGGGAGGCTCTGCCCAGTAGCCCCACCCAGGGTGCCAACACCCTTCTCAGGGAAGGAGGAAGATCTTTCAGGATGATGCTGAGGCTTGATTGTGTTAGGCCATACTTGGTGGCCCAAATTCACGCACATGGCTCTATCTAGCTGCAAGGGAATGGGAAAATGGGGAATGGAGTCCCTGGGCAGATGATTCTGGGAAACAGCTTTGCATTCTGGAGGGAAATAGGTTCTTTGGCACCTGTGGCAGTGTAGGCAGTGAGGATGTCCACTTTCCTAGAATGAAATCAGCTGTCCTCCACTTCCCCAAATTGGGCTAGGAGCCTAAGCCATACTCGTTCAAACCTAGGACTATGTTCCCCAAATGTGGTTTTCATCAGTTACTGCCTTGCATGGGAACCCCCGGATCTGCCAAGGACACCCTCCTTTGCTTTGTGCTCAATACACTGTGTAGTGTGATTCTACTCCCCTGTCCCTTGTTAGGGTATGAACTGTGCATGAAAGGTGTGTTTCCATTGTGCTCTTTCCTGCCTCTGCATTTCATACCCTTGATGCCCACCCATAGCAGTGTGAAGCCTCTCTTCGGGTCTGGATTTGGACTTCCGTTTGGCTGGTACAATCCTCTGCAGTCAGGGGTTTGGAACCTGTTTCAGTGGCGTTCCTTGGGCTACAGGTTCCTTAAGCAGAGAGAACTAGCCCAGGACAGGCTGCTCCTGATTGTCCCAGTTTCACACTTCTCAGCTGCCTGTACTGGTCACCTTCGTCATCGTGATGGAACTGAAACCTTCCTCTCTCCAGAGACATCCTAAATGTGGCTGCATGGCGCAGCATAGTTCTTGTGTGTGGTGAGCTGGAGTAAATTTACTGCCTGCACTGCCAGGTCTGTAAGCAGAGTACACACAGTGACCATACCGCGTGGCATGTTTGATGATGACAATGAATGTCTGCTGTAGTGGTTTATGTGTTCTCTAGGCTTTTATTACCTGCAGCTATAGCCCTGTGGCATCTAATCCTGTCAGATCTCGGAAGCTAAGCAGGGTCAGGCCTGGTTAGTACTTGGATGGGAGACCACCTGGGAACACCAGAAGCTGTAGGCTTGGGAGAAGGACCTGGAAACCCCCTCCCAAAAATCAATCTGCCATTGAAAACCCTATGAACAGCAGAGAAGCACTGACAATAGTGTTTCCCCTGTTGTACAGAGGGTCGCTAGGAGTCGGATACTGACTTGACAGCACCTACCAACCAACCAACCAAGGCTTTTATCATTATATTAGAGTCCTACTACTTATAAAAACCTTTACTGTAAAGAGGAGGTAACATTCTGCAGGTGGCACCCTCTCATGTGTCATGTTTACCATGACTCTTGCTTACAGCCAGTGTCCATGGGGGGTGACCAACCTGGGCCAACAAGGTTTGGGCTGTGCACCCTAGGGCGCTCAAACAATGATGACATTGCTGAACAGTAGAGTCCTCAGAATGTGCCCCTGACCTTAAGTGACATGAGACTGTATTATTTCCATTTTATTAAGGACAACACAGAGCCTCCTGGAGGCGAGGATGTTAAAACGGCCGACCAGTAGGTGGAAGAAACAGTGCTCTGAATCCAAGTCTTTGGCTTCAAATCTTAAGCTCTGCTATCATTGTATTTGATTTTCTGTGAAAATCCCTAATGTTTCAGCACTGCTACCCTTTCAAAGGGGAACTAAGGGAGTAGAGGAGAAAAATCAATTTGTTATATTCAGGGAATACCCTGAGTCTGTGACTGACTTCACTGAACACAGCTTCTAGACAGCCTGTCCCCTCCTCACCCCCAAATATGCAAATCAAATCAAATATGCAGAAGAGTTGTGAAATAAAGGCTTTTGCTCCTCTGGGGTAGTATCTTTGGCTAGATATTTTTGTTTTAAATAAATATATTGTGACTGTGTGTGTGTAGCCCTGACCATGCTACGCAAGCACTCTACCACTGAGCTACACCCCCAGTCTTATAGACATACTTGAAGAGCAAGGAGAAACCACATTCAAAATTCATTGGCCTGTGAAGCACCTGAGCCCCTTGCTTCCAGGGTGTGGTGCCTTGTGTGTGCTTGTTCCGATTGTGGATTGTGCCAATTGTGCCAGGCTGTAGCCCAGCAGGAAATCAGAGGGAAGCCTCGGCCTGATGTCTGTAGCTCTGCATGTGTGGTCTGAGCAGCAGCAGGAGACACCCCTGACCCGACATCCCCGATGGCTCACTCCTCTGCCTCATGCAGCTGTGGATACCCACAAGCACCTGCTCCTGTCTTCCTCCAAATGTGGGGAGGACCCATTGCCTAGAGGTCAGGAGTATTTGCCTGTGCTGTAACAGTTGGCACCACGCTACTTAATCACAACAAGCCTTGGCAATGACTGGTGATGGGGGGCATGTTCCTCATACACACTTATCCATATGAGAAGATACAACAAAATGAGACACTAAAAGACAGTAAAATGTTGATTCCCATGAAGTAGTGTGATCTTTACAGAAGCCCAAGTCTGACTACATCAATTTCTTTCCCACCAAACACAGGCAGGAATCCCCCTAATTCTGACTTCCTGGTTCCAGGAGGGTCCACATGGGTCTCCAGCCCTCCTCTCCCGCTCCACCTCACCTGCAGGCCCTCAGGGGCTGCTCCTGACTTTCCTGAAGCCTAGTCATGCTCCTGTCCTCCAGGCTTGACCCTACCACTCCACACAGGCCCAGGGAGGGTCCTGCCTTTAGATCTCAACTCCAAAGCCCTGACCATAACTGTACCTCTCTTAATTGGAGGGTTTATTTGATTAGTGACCATCTCATTGCAAGGTTAATTTTACAATGACTGTCTCCTTGGAGGGGCTATGTGATCAGCAATCCCCTGAGTGGTGGGGTATTTGATCAGTGACTGTCTTGTTGAATAGGTTCTTTGATCAGTGGTCATTTCTCCTACCAGATGATGATGATTCCTAGGCAGGGAACTTATTGGATCAATTCACCCAGCTCCAGTCCAGGCTCTGAGCCCAGTGGGCCTGGCTAGTGTGGTGTGGTGTGTGTGTGTGTGTGTGTGTGTGTGTGTGTGAGAGAGAGAGAGAGAGAGAGAGAGAGAGAGAGAGAGAGAGAGAGAGAGAGACAGAGACAGAGAGAGACAGAGGGAGAGAGACAGAGAGACCTGGTTTAGGGGAGGAGGAGGCATTAGCTCCCAAATGAGGATTCCCAGGACCTTTGAGGTGGGAATGCATGGTGGTTTTTTATTCAGCTCTCTTCTAGTACTATCTGTTTAGAGGAATTGAAAGTTTGAAAAAACCCAAGCTGGGTGTAGTGGCACATGCCTGTAATCCCAGCACTCAGGAGGCTGTGGCAGGTGGATGGTGAGTTTGAGGCCACCCGGGGCTACATAGTGAGACCCTGTCTCAAAAAACCAAGGGCTGAGAATGTAGCCTAGTGATAGAGCATTTGCCTAGCATGTATAAGGCGTTGGGTTCCATCCCCAGCACTGAAAAAAACAAACAACAATAACTAAACAACAACAACCAAAATATCAGTTAAATTCAAGTTCTGGATCTTTGTAACTTTAAGTATAGATTTGGATACTATTGAGAGGTTTTGAGGGGTTGAATGCACAGCCTTGCACAAGCTAGGCAAGCGCTCCACCACTGAGCTGCACCCCAGTCTTCCCTTTTTAAATTTTTTTTTTTTTGGCACAGTGTTTTACTAAGTTGCACAGGCTGCCTTTGGCCTTGAACCTGCCTTGTCCCTTGAATCCTCCCTTGTCAGCCCCCCTAGTCTCTGGGATTATAGA
>VMDO01021837.1:0-34618 GCA_007922755.1 Pedetes capensis | reverse complement strand
GTCTTACATATTTCGGACATGTAGTCAGGAGAGATCAATCCCTGGAGAAGGACATCACGTTTGGGAGAGTGGCAGGTCAATGCAAAAGGGGAAAACCCTCCACTAGATGGATTGACACAATGTCTGCAACAATTGGCTTAAACATAAATAAGATGGTTTGCCTGGCACAGAATCGGCAAGTGTTTCAATCTGTTGTACATAGGGTCACTATGAGTCAGACTGGACTCGACGGCACCTAACAACAACAACACAAGCATGCATATATATATATATATATATATATATATATATATATATATATATATATATATACACACACACATACATATACACACACATGTATATATGTATATGTATATAGATATATGTATATACATATATGTATATGCATATATGTATATATGTATATACATGTATACATGTATATAAAATGTATATATGTATATAAAATGTATATATGTATATAAAATGTTTACTTTTATGAGAAATTGATCTTTCTTTTACTTCAAACTTTGATATATTCCTCTGAAGTGGGGTTAGAAGTAAGGTTGGATCTGAAAGGAAGATTGCATTTAGGATCTTCCAATCATCCCTTGTCATTTTTCCCAAAATTTAATTATCAAAATACAGAAAAATTGAAAGAATTTTGTGGTTATCATTCATACATCTATCACCCAATCATCTACAAGGAGCATTTTCCCGTTGTTTATCTATGATGTATTAATCTATTAATATACCCATATTTTTCTCTTGGTCTATTTTTTTCTTTTTCTTTTTTGTTTTCTTTTCTTTTTTCTTTTTTGTATTTTTCTGTTTCTTTTTTCAGTACTCGGGATTGCATCTATGTCCCTGCGCTACATCCTCAGCCCAGTCTGCCATGCTTCAATGTAAGTTAGGTAGTTGCAAACATCAGCTTCTGTAACCCCTGAATACTTCAGTATGTATATCATTAACTAGAGTTTATATATACTTAAATGTCTCCTTCTACATAAAACTTTCATACTGTGAATTTCACAAACCTTAAGTGTGCCGATTAATGAGTTTTGAAAATTTGTATACTTGGATAACTGAAGCATCTAGAAAGTTCACTCATGTTCCTTCCTGGTCAATCTCCACTACCAATACCTTCACAGGTACCGACTATGGTGATAGTTTTCACTACATATTTGTTTTACCTGTTCTAAAATTTCAAGTCAGTGAATTACTCAGTATATACACTTTGTATGAAGTTTTCTTTATACAGTGAAATATTTTAATGATGGATTCATGCATGATGGTTCTATATCTGTTTGCTCTTTTTATTACTAATATTAGAATTTATTAATATACCACAGTTTATTTTTTCATCCTCTTGCTGTTAAATATCAGACTGTTTCCAGTTTTTCAACATTATTGCTAAAGCTATGATAAACATTGCTGTACAAAACTTTTGCTATTATATGCTTTAAGTTCTCCTGTGTTAATATTTAGGAGCAGAGTTTCTGGACCATAACATCTCATAGTGACCCTCCCAGAGTTTTCAATGGCTGACTGTTTCAGGATTGCCTTGGGAGTGGATTGCCAGGTCCTTCTCCCATTTTTGTGGTGCTGGGAATTGAACTCGGGACCTCAGAGACTGCTGCGCAGTGCTCTACCAACTGAGCTAAATCCCAGCCCCAACCATAACATAGGTATGTGTATAGTTTTATAATAAGCTACTGGAAATTTTCCCCAATGGTTGTCCCGTTTTAAACTCTCAGCAAAAAATATATGAAGAAAGCTTGAAGTATTCCTTTTTATTTTTAGCCATTCTAACAAGAATGTGTCTGTAACCGTACCACTGTGGCATCTGATTCTGGCAGATCTTGGAAGCTAAGCAGCATTGGGCCTAATTAGTACTTGGATGGGAGTCTGCCTGAGAGCAGCAGATGCTGTAAGCTTGGGAAAAGGCCTGGGAAACCCACTCCGAAAAAACAATCAGCCATTGAAAACCCTATGAATAGCAGAGAAGCAGTAACAATACTGTTTTGCCTATTGTACTGTTGTACATAGGGTCGCTATGAGTAGGATACTGTGTTGAAGGCACCGAAAAACAGTTTTTTTGAAGATAATTTTTCTATGGACTGGACTGGGGATGGTTTTGGGATATGAGCTGATAAGGAACAGCTCTAAATACAGATGAAACTTTGCTCAGTTGTCCACTGCTCACCTCCTGTTATACAGCCCCAGTACCTAGCAGGCCATGGACCAGAACCACTTTACATCTCACCACATTCTATACATCTATATCTCAGCATTTTACTCAATTCATTCATAACTTGTCAAGCTTTTTATTATTTGTTTACTTGTTTATTGTCAGTCCAACAATGCAGACAGTAAATTCCATGCATGTTTGGATTGTGTTTATTCCATTCATTGCTATAAATTCAACAAATAGCAGAATGCTTAGCATATTTAATCCAATAAATCAATTAGTATTCATTTATTTACTTACTTATTGCAAGGCAAGAGAATTTTGAAAGATTTCATGCTGGTAAGTTCCACTGAATTGCTATAGCACTAATTAAATTCATCATCATCAATAGTGCAGGAGGCAGAAAAATACATCGCAATTATCTTATTTCAAACTAAAACAGATTAGTAGGAAAGACGAAATATATATGTAATAAAGGACAGAAAATCCTTTCAAAAATTTTTAGATCATAAAAATTGCAGGTCTGTAAAGTAAACTTCAGAAAGTAAATAATTTTTAATAATAAAGGTTTTAAAAAATCTATATACACTAACAGATGATTTTCCTACTTTTCATTTTTTTTCTGTATTTAAAAAGAGTAATTCCCTTTTAAATGATTTTGAGTGTTTAGAAAAATACTTAGAATTCCTTAGGGAATTTAGGAGGAGGCTAGGATGCCTTTTGAAGCTGCCTGTATGCCCTCAAAAAGAAATTGAGACTGTACTTCTAATCTCGGGCCTTTGAAGAGAAGCTGTCCTCCCTAAGACCTCCCCTCTGGACTTTAATCATCTCCTAGTTGGTCTTTTTACCTCTAGTTTTTCTTTTTCAAATTTTATTGATTAGGTATCCTACAGCTTAATCTTCTTAAAACACAATACTCGTATAATATATTTTTGTAAGAAAATCTGTAATTGTTTTTTACTGTCTCTCAGATCAGATACGATATTCCAGAGCATTCAGCAGAAATTTAAAATCTTTATCCAAGCGGTAAACCAGTTTCTCCTCTACTTCACCATGTCCAAGATCAAAGAAGCCAATTATCTACCACATATTATGTACATTTTACCATTGTTGCCATTGTCATTTTTAACTTGACATTCCATCCCATCCTATTGTACCCACCCCTACCAGAATGACCCTTTATCTCCTTTTCTACCAAACAAATTCTTAAAATTCCTTCAGATCACAGCTCTCATCATCTAGTCTTTTTTACATTGTAATGTAATATGATTCTTAAATTAGTTCAATTTCCTATAATTAAATTCATATTGATTGTCTTCCGTATGTATGACACCTAAGGTGGGTTCTTTATACACAAAGAGTTAGAAAATACAGTGCCTGAATTCAGGAAGGTTTATATTCATATTCATAAATACATTCATTATATTTATATTCAGTTAGTAGAGCGCCACTCTGCAGTCTCTGAGGTTCCAGATTCGATTCCCAGCACTGCAAAAATGGGAGAAGGGCATGCAATCCACTCCCAAGGCAATCCCAAAACAATCAGCTGTTGAAAACCCTAAGAGGGTTGCTATGAGTTGGACATGACTAGATGGCACCTAACAACAACAATATTCATCTAGGATAAATAGTACTGTCAAGACAAAGTGTGACCTCACAGGTTACACACAATCATATTATTACATAAAGTCTGTTTTAGAATTGTCCTCCAGTATGTCCATATTATCTTTCTCCTCAAATTAATGAACTCTCAAAAGGTTAGAAATCACGTTTTTTTTTTTTTTTTTTTTTTGAGATTTTAAAAGTTGGTTGATATAGAGAAGAGCTGATACTTACTGAATGTTTACTATGTGATGGGTGCTATTCTTAATAGTATAAATATATTAACCCATTTACTCTTCAGAACAACCCTATGAAGATTAAATGCCCTGTTAGCATTTAATAGATAATAACACTAATGTAAAGAAAGATCAAGCAACTTGCCCAAGATCTCACAGCTGCTTAGCTAGACATCACACCTCCAGCCACTGGGTGTTGTGGTGCTTCACTGCTAGGTATAGCCCATGGCTATAACATATATACCATTGAACCATGCTGCTGAAAAAAAGAAGGCTGTACTCTGAAAGCAAAAATAATATAAAACAAAAGAAATCTTCCCGGGAACTACAGAGAAACTGTTGAAACCTATGAAAAGTACAGCTAGCCTTGAAGCTAGCTCTCCAGCCCCAGTCATGTAGTCTAGGCTTCAGCAATGGCATGGGTCTTACTTTCTTTGCCACTACTTTGTTATTAATTCTTCAGGGAGTTCTGATATTCTATACCTACTATATTAGTCCATTTTATGTTGCTATAAGACAATACCATAGGTTGTGTAGTTTATAAGGGAAAGAAGTTTACTTTGCTCACAGTTTGGGATGCTAAAATTCCAACATTGGGCAGCCCCATCTGTTTGACCTCAGGAAAAGACCCATGACAGATGGCATTGTAATGACAGGATCACAGGCAGAAGAGATCACATGGTGAAGCAAGAAGTCAGAGACCAGGGATGGTCCAGTCTTATTGTAAAAATTCCCTCTCCTAGGAATGAACTGGCATCCCACAAGAACTACATTAATCCCTCTCAAAGACAACACCCCCAATTTCCAACACTTCCCATTAGGCTTACAGTCTCTCAACATTGTTTCACGGGGAACCAGGCTTCCAGTACATCAACCTTAGAGGATACCTTCAAACCATTCCAACCAGATTACCCACTTTTCTAGAACCTTCCCTTCCAGGAGAAGCCTAATAAAGAAACTCATTCCATCAACTATGCTAATTAATCTAGGCCACGCTCCCCTTCCTCTTTGAAAAGTAAACTCTTGATTTTATTTGGGGAAACAATGTACCAAACCAAAAAATCATAAGACTTCCCAGGTTTCTTGGGAACCATGGGTGTTTATGAGGCATAAATCAAACTAAAGAGGTAAATTTATGACAAATAAATGTTGAATGTATTTTTAAAAATCATTGCTTTCCTTATTGAAAAAAAAAAATGGGCTGATTCAGATGGCCTGGGGCATTTTTGCCTTTTGTCCTGCCCTTTGTACCTGCCTGGGATACAAACATAGTGCTCATTGGTTCAGCAGCCATCCTACAACCATGAGGCTGAATGTTACACACTCAGGTCGATCGAATCAGATGGAGAAATGAACTGGTTCTTTGAGTTCCCCAGCCTTCCTGTAGGGTGAGAAAAAACCTCTTATTTAGTCAAGCCACTGTATTCAGGGTTCTGTTGACATGCAGCTTAGTGACAGTCTAATAAAATGCATTCTCTGAGCTTAATCTTAGGAACAAATTCACTCCTCCATTACTTTTTGTGACTTAAAAAAAAGACAACTGATGAAATTTCCAGTTGACATTTGTTTACAAGAGTAAGAAGTACTTTGTTACCATTATTACTAGGATAAAATCAAATGAAAGGCAGTTAAATAGAGGCTCTTGCGATATCTGAGCCAGTATTTTTGAAGCTCAATACACTCTTACTTTGGGACAGAAAGTTCACATTGATAATACAGTGATTCATCTTTCCCTAATCAATGAACAATTAATCTTCATTAGTATACGCAGGTCAGTTTAAATGTGCAATAAGATGCAGGATCTTAGCAAGGAAGCCCCAAACACAATGGAAGTCATTAAAATGACATTACAGCTGGCATCCTGAGGAGGCAAAGCTGGCACCCGTTCCGAGGTAATCATAAGCACCGAGGCTCATGGCTGAATCACACAGAGGATGTGAACAAATGTGTTAATTTAAGTATCATCATCTGCTCCCAAGGCAGAAGTACAAACTGCCTGCACCTCGGGCAGCCTGAGAATGGTTCCTTAATGACCCCTAAACATGTCACCTGTTTGCCCCAGTCACCTTTGTTCGTACTTCAGGGCACCCTCAGTTCTGAGCCTGTGAACGCTGAGGTTCTTTGCCCAGCCACTCCAACCTGAAGAGATATTCCTATTAACAGTTCTTTTTTTGCCTCTCATTGGGGGCATCATTACATCATTGTCAGCACCATCATTAATCGTTGCTGTTCTTTCCTATTAGTGCGTAGTGTCTATGAGGCTCTCTCATAGATGTATTTCAGTCTTTTCAACTCTAAAGTTGATCATCTAATTTTCACTTCACAAACTCAAATTTTGTTTTAGAAACTTGTGCAGAGTCATGAGGTTAGAGATGAAATCAGGCCACTCTACCTGCTAAGAGACTCTACTACACCACATTGCCTTTCAATGAATTATACCCGAGGCTCCTGCCTGGCACTGTATCCGCCTCCTGTGGGCGCACTGTGGCGTTCCTTCCCTGAGGGCGGGGAGCACCCGTATGTTCCTAGGTTCCTAATACTCCCACCGGTGCTGCGCAGGGGCTCTAGTAAAGCTTTGATGGATGCACTCCATTTGAATCTAGTCCCATCCTACTACACTCTTGGCCTTTTGTATCAATTTATTGGATACAGGAATTATCTGTAAACCCTGAAGTGATTTATTTTTTTCAGACTGCATTCTGGGATTTGGTAGATGGCAAGCTCGCCTGGGCTGTTTATCCCTGTAATCGCAAGCGTAAATAGAAGGCAAGCCAGAGTACGACCTTGGCAAGAAGAAGCTGACTCATCAGATCCATGTCTCCATCAGTCTTTTGAAATAGACAGCTTTAAAAAAAAAAAAAAAAGATTTCAATTTAATTAGAATTCCTTCTCCCATGGCGATAACATCTTCAGTTGATTTAATCCTTTCTTGTACATTCCTTGCATCCTGAGAGGTAGCCGTGGTTTTGATTTTACATTCTGGTCTTAAGGCATGATAAACAGCTCCTGTCAGTACACTTCCCCCAGACTCAGGCCTGCAGCTGAGGTAGGCGAGGTCAGGGGCTGGGCCCCAATCATCTGAGATTCCCACCCTCCCTCTTCCCTACTTCGTCCTTTCTTTCCTGCTTTTTTGATCCACCTTCTACTCTCAGAAATGAAATGTAGCTAAAGTTCTTAAATCGTTCCACATATTACAGAATATGCTTTACTAAAGACACTTATGAAATTATCAAGCATCTTCTTAAAATGCAATTACGTAACATTTGACTTTAAGTAAATCTGTTTTGTTTACTATGAAGAAAAAGCTAGAACAGAAAGTTTATCGTGTAATCTTCATTCCTAGTTACAATAATTATTGAAGGCTGTCTAAAAATAAGTCTAAAATTTTTTTTAAAAAATTAGACTGAAAAATAAACTCAATAAAGCCAAGAAACAAGGATTCCAAATTTTTACATAGATATATCCAACATTATATTTCATAGAGTAATACAAATCATATGATTAGATGTCAGTAAATGATCCATATAAAAGCTGGAATGTCATGAATGTTTTGGGGCACTGAATTGGGTGATGGGGGAGCATTTGTGAGAACCAAGGCCATGAACGGTCAATGCCTGTAAATGATGCTTCAAATCTGACTTCTGTTCTATCTAACGTGGTTACTTATTTCCAACTGGGTCTAAAGTTTTCCCATTTGGGAAGGGCAAATGTTTCCACTAAAATAATCATGGGATGTTTTTCTCTGGGCAGTCATCACACCAGGAGAAATATTGTTTTCCCTTTCCATAAAATAACCACTTCTAATTTTCTTATTTAGAGATTTTTGAAGTAATTTGCCAGTAAAGAGCTAGACATTGCATGCAAAAGTATATCATTGTTTATCAATGTGTTTACTCACAAAAATAGGCAAATACAGTGAAATAGTATTCCCATTAACCTACATAAAAACAATCCACCCAAATCCAAATTCTTGCATCTACTTATTTTTTAAATATGCTTGTTAAGTTTAAGTTGACATATAACTGTACATATTTATGGGGTACAGTGCGACATTTCAATACATGTAAATAGTACATAACGATCAGTTCAGGGTAATTGGCATATCCATCACCTTGAACATTTATCATTTGTGTTAGAAACATTAAAAATCCTTTTCAGTAGCTATTTTGAAATGTATTTGTCTCCGACAGTTATCCTATGATGCTACAGAACATTGGCACTTATTCCTTCTATCCAACTGCACTCCTATACCTATTAGCCATTTTCTCTGTCTCCTATACCCTTTGCAGACCTCAGTAACTACTATTCTACTCTCTATTTCTGAGACCAACTTTCTAGCTTCCCACAAATAAGTGAGAATATGTGCTATTTGTCTTTCTGGGCCTGACATATTTCACATCACCTCATGTCCTCCATTTCCATCCACATGTCTGCAAATGAGAGAATTCCATTATTTTTACAGCAAAATATTTCATTGTGTGTATGTACCATAATCTCTTAATCCATTCATCCCCCTGTTGATACCTACATGGATTCAACATCTTGGCCCTGTGAATAGTGCTGCAATAAACATGAAAGTGTAGGGATGACTTTGACATATTGATTTCATTTCCTTTGGTTATATAACTGGTAGGGGGATTGCTGGATTCTAAGGCAATTCTTTGAGTTTTTGTTTTTGTTTTATTTTGTTTTTAAGGAACTGCTATGTTGTTTTCCATAATGGCAGTAGTAATTGACATTCCCACAACCTCACCAGCATTTGCTACTTTTTGTCTTTTTGCTAACAGCCATTATAACCAGAGTGAGATGCTATCTCATTGTGGTTTTGATTTACATTGTTCTGATGATTCAAGGTGTTGAACATTTTGTCATATACTTGTTGGCCACATGCACATCTTCTTTTGAGAGATGTCTTTTTTAGCTCTTTAGATCATTTTTAAATCAGGTTATTTGGCTTTTTGCTGTTGAGTTTTATGAGCTCCTTATATATTCTGAATATTAGCAACTTGTCGGATGGGTAGTTTGAAACTACTTTCTTTCATTCAAATTGTCTCTGCACTGTGTTTATTGATTCTTCCACATAAACTTTTAAGTTTGATGAAATCATATTTGTCACCATTTGCTTTTGTTGTTGGCTTTTTGCTTGCCCTTTGTTGTTAAAAAAATTTTTCCCAGACCAGTGTCCTATAGTGTTTCCCTTGTGTTTTCTTCTACTAGTTTCATAGTTTCAACTCTTACATGTAAGTTTTTGAGCCATTTCCTGTTGATTTTTTAATATGGTGATTGACAGAGGTCGTTTCAATTTGTGCATATGGATACCCAGTTTTCCCAGCCTCATTTCTTGAAGTAACTCCTTATCTCCAATGTTATGTTCTTGATGCCTTTGTTGAAAATCATTTGGCTGTAAATAAATGAATTTACTTCTGGATTCTCTATTCTTTTCCATTGGTCTACACATCCGTTTTTATGTTAATACCATACTGCTTTTGTTATGATAGCTTTGTGATATGTTTTAAAGTCAACTTTTTGTTTTTTGCAGTATTGGGATATTGAACTCAGGGCCTCACACATGGTAGACAAGTGCTTCACAACTGACCTGCACTCTCCACCTCTTTTCTATTTTTTATGTTTTATTTTGAGACCAGTCTAGCTAAATTGCACAAGTTGCCCCCGGCCTGGAATTTGCAATCCCTCTGCCTCAGTAAACCAATTTGCTTGCATTATAGATATGTACCCAGTGCTTGGCATGAAGTCAGTCTGCTTGAAGTCAGGTTTTCTAATGCATTCATCTTTGTTCTTTTTGCTCAGGACTACTTTGGCTATTTAGGATCTTTTGTGGTTCCTTAAAAGTTTTAGGGACTTTTTTTCTATTTCTGTGAAAGATGTCATTGATATTTTGATAGGAATTGCCTTGAGTCTATAGACCACTTTGGGTAGTATGGGCATTTTAACAATATTCATTCATCCAATTTATGAACATGGGATGTCTTTCCACTGCTTTGTGTCCTCTTCAATTTCTTTCACTAGTAGTGTGTAATATTCATTGTAGGGATCACTTACTTCCTTGGTTAAATTTGTTTCTAGGTATTTTTCTTTTAGTAGCTGTTGTGAATGAGATTGCTTTCTTCATTACTTTCATAGCAATTCCATTATTGGTGTATAAAAATGCTACTGATTTTTGTATGCTGGCACTATACCTTGCAACCTTACTGACTTCATTTATCACTTCTAGCAATTATTTGGTGCAATATTTAGGTTTTCCTGTGTATAAAATCTCCTGCAGCCCTGCCACTGAGATGTCCTATCTTGTCAGATCTCTGAAATTAAGCAGGGTTGGGCCTGATTAGTACTTGGATGGGCTACCACCTAGGACTACCCAGGTGCTGCTGTAAGCTTGGGAGAAGGACATGGCAACCCCCTCACAAAAATCAATCTGCTATTAAAAACCCTATAAGTGGCAGAGAAGCACTGACAATAGTGTTTCGTCTGTTGTATGTAGGGTTGCTATGAGTCGGATAACAACTTGATGGCACCTAACAACAACGTGTATAAAATCATGTTATCCTCTCTATTTTTTCTTTAATGAATCAAGTCACTGAATGTATGTTACTGCACAACTGTCTATTTAACAGTTCTAAGTTATACTAATATAATTTAAATATTCTGTTACACAAAATATACAAAATAATGAGACAAATGATATATTCTTGAAAAGCCAGTTTATGTTAATTACTATTTTAATTTCCTTATATCTAAAAAAAAGGAGCAGAGGTTTTTGACTCAAACAATCTTAAGTGCAAATTTGCGAACTGTATTCACAAGTCATTTAATCTCTCTGAACCTCAGTTTAACTGCATATAAAGTGGGGACAAAAATATCTCCAACAAAAAATTAACTCGAGTGGCCTAATAGATAACATATTGAGAGATAGTCCAAGACAGTAAAGAGTATGAAATATTAAGCATTTTCATTTACTATTAATATCTTGTTTTCCCATTTTACTGTTATCACCTAACTGTAGCAGCTACAGAATTTCTTTATGGAGTTTTCTTAGGGTAGAGGAAACCTGGTAGAAAGAAGAGTGGGAAATTTCTCTTGAGACTATCTCCATATTAGTTTAAATAAGATCAAGAAAAGATATTTTCCTAAACACCAGGTGGAAAGGCTATTGCTGAGGCAGAAGGCTCTCAGCACTGTGGATCACAAAGATATTTCCAAGGAGCAAAATGAATCATAAAATAACAAATTATTAGTAAATCAGCCCTGTATTTTCAGCATGACCAGGTGAGAACATCTGTGGAGTAATGTGATCCATTGCTCAGGACAGGGCAAAAAGGGAGCCTAAAATGTGTGAATTTATTGGAGTTTGGTCCATTATACACAAGGCATGTTGTTTAAGAAGCATAAAAAATGTCAAGCTCTTCATTTATTATTGATGTCAAGCTTCATAGTATTTCAATCTATAGAAAAATTTTATCCCAATATAAAACATCACAACTTATTTTTTATGGCCTGGATTTAGCTCAGTTGGTAGAGCACTGTGCTGCAGTCTCTGAGGTCCTGAGTTCAATTCCCAGCACCGCAAAAATGGGAGAAGGACCTGGCAATCCACTCCCAAGGCAATCCAGAAACAGTCAGCCATTGAAAACCCTATGAGGGTCACTATGAGTCGGATACCGACTTGATGGCACCTAACAACAACAACAACAACAACAGTTAAACCCAGTGAGCAGATTCCACTCCCACTTACCCAGTCATTTCACACACATGCATGCACATGAATGTGCACACACACATACACACAAGAGTTTATCTGCAAGTTTAAGATAAATTATGAGGTTCCCCCAAATTTCCTTTTCCATTCACCATAAAGTATAAACTTCTCTGAGGAATTTTACTTGGTAATTATTTGCCTATTCCCTCACTTGACAACATTTTATAGCAAATCATACCAAAACTAACCCCAGAAGACATAACTGACTTAAACAAGCCCATTACATATACAGAAACAGAAAAGGTAATTAAAACCCTCCCAACAAAGAAGAGTCCAGGTCCTGATGGATTCACAGCAGAATTTTACCAAACTTTTAAAGAAGATATAATACCTGTTTTCCTCAAATTATTCCAAAGAATAGAAAAGGAAGGAACACTCCCAAATACATTCTATGAAGCTACCATCACCCTGATACCTAAACCAGGAAAAGGTTCATCTAAGAGAATTATAGACCCATCTCCCTCATGAATCTAGATGCAAAAATATTTAATAAAATTCTGGCAAACAGAATCCAGCAGCATATGAAAAAGATTATTCACCATGACCAAGTGGGATTTATACCACAGATGCAAGGCTGGTTTAACATACGGAAATCAATTAATGTAATCCAACATATCAAGAAACTGAAAAACAAAAACCACATGATCATCTCAATTGATGCTGAAAAGGCCTTCAACAAATTTCAACACCATTTTCATGATAAAAACACTGGAGAAGATAGGTATAACAGGCAAATACCTTAATTTCATAAAAGCCATTTATGACAAATCTACATCCAACATTATATCAAATGGAGAAAAACTGAAACCATTTCCTCTTAGATCTGGAACAAGACAAGGATGTCCTCTCTCTCCTATTCTATTTAACATAGTAACTGAAGTCCTGGCCAAGGCAATCAGACAAGAGAAAGAAATCAAAGGAATACAGATTGGCAAGGAAGAGGTCAAATTATCCTTATTTGTAGATGATATGATTTTGTACCTGCAGGACCCCAAAACCTCAACCAGAAAACTTCTGGATCTAACTAACTCCTTCAGCAAAGTTGCAGGCTACAAAATTAAACACAAAAATCAATAGCTTTTCTTTACACCAATTCCAAACAGGAAGAGAAGGAAATTTCAGCAAAAATACCATTCATGATAGCCCACCAGAAAATTAAATACCTCGGAATCAATCTAACCAAAGACCCTTCAGATCTCTACAAGGAAAATTTCAAAACATTAAAAAAAGAAATAGCAGAGGACACTGAAAAATGGAAAGTCCTTCCCTGCTCCTGGACAGGGAGAATTAATATTGTAAAAATGGCTATCCTCCCAAAAACAATGTATAGATTTAATGCAATACTCATTAAAATTCCACTGACTGACTTTACAGAAATAGAAAAAATGATCCAAAAATTCATATGGAACCACAAAAGACAAAGTATAGCCAAAACACTCTTAAGCTACAAAACAAACGCAGGTGGAATCACAATTCCTGACTTGAAGCTATACTATAGAGCAGTGGTTGCAAAAACATCTTGGTCCTGGCACAAAAATAGGCCCGAAGACATCTGGAACAGAATAGAAGACCCAGAAATACCTCAACACACTTATAGCCACCTGATTTTCGACAAAGGAGCAAAGCAAGTAAACTGGAGAAAGGACAGCCTCTTCAACAAATGGTACTGGGAAAGCACCATTTCTGCATGGTCATCCACATGCAGAAAAATGAAAGTGGACCTGCATCTCTCAATATACATGAGAGTTAACTCAAAATGGATAAAAGATCTCAACATAAAACCAGAAACTTTAAAACTTGTAGAAGGCAAGATAGGCAACACACTCCATCATATAGGCTTAGGAAAGTATTTCCTTAATAGGACTCCAATTGCTCAAGAAATTGCAACAAGAATAGATAAATGGGATTACATGAAATTAAAAAGCTTCTGCACAGCAAAAGAAACAACAGAGTCAAGGAAACCTCCATGGAATGGGAAAAAAATCTTCACATTTTATACATCAGACAAAGGTCTAATTACTAGAATTTATAAAGAACTCAAGAAAAAAACTCCCCAAAAAACAAACAACCCAATACACACATGAGCAAAGGAACTGAGTAGACAGTTCCCAAATGAAGAGGTATGTAAAGCCATGAAACACATGAAAAAATGCCCAACATCCCTAGCCATTAGGGAAATGCAAATCAAAACAACTCTGTGATTTCACCTTATACCAGTGAGAATGGCCAAGATCAATAAAACAAACAACAACAAATGCTGGCGAGGTTGCGGGGAAAAGGGAACACTCTTACATTGTTGGTGGAGCTATAAATTGGTCCGACCACTGTGGAAATCAATATGGAGGCATCTTAAAAAACTAAAAATAGATCTACCATATGAGCAGATATAACACTATTGGGAATTTACCCAAAGAGAGATGGGTCATCATACCACAGAGACACCTGCATCTCCATGTTCAATGCAACACTTTTCACAATAGCAAGGATATGGAATCAACCAAAGTGCCCTTCAATAGAAGAATGGATAAAAAAAACTATGGTATATATACACAATGGAATACTACTCAGCAATCAAGAAAAATGAAATAAGGTCATTCACAGCAAAATGGATGGAATTAGAGAAAATTATTTTAAGTGAATGAACACAAGCTCAGAAAGAGAAACACCACATGTTCTCACTCATATGTGGGAGCTGATTCAAAATTATAAGATGGAAAAATCCTATTCAAAGGTCAGATCAAAATAAAAGGGGGGGAGATAAGAATGGTGTCAATATAAATGGTCTAGAAAATGCATGTAATTATTCTAACAAGATAAAAACAAAGACCACTACAGGAAAAGTTTCTATCTTAAACAGAACTGGAACCCAAGGACATATAGAAAAATATTACTAAGTAAAAGATAGAGAAGACTTAGATAGGAAACTTAGATGGGAAGGGGTAGGGGGGAAGCATAGGGGAGGGTAAGGAGTAACCTATATGAATAATGTTTATCAAAATGCATATATGGAAATATCACAATGAAAAGCATGTTAAAATGAATCACATTAAGGTGTACATTAAAATTTTCCAATAAAAAATAAAATAAATAAAAGTATAATAAGCATGAGGGGAAAAGACATAAAGCCTGGGCTTCCAGTCTAGTAGAGGGAAACACAAGTAAATATCCCATCAACAACATCAGATCAATAAAGGTAGGAGGAAAACAATCCTGAATTTTAATTGATAAAAATTAATGTTATGTAATGATGAGTTTATTAACACATGCATTTTCTTCACAGCAAAGGCCCACCTCTAAGCACCCCAATACTCAAGAGTTTGCTTGCCCATTACTATTTCCTACCAAAAGGACAAAGATATCCTTAAAGTGGTTACTAACTACAAATATTGGAAGAGAAATATATGTTGGTTTCAGCAGGGAAGATATAGATACTCAGGGACCAATTAGAATAAGACCTCCTTTGCTAAAGATAGAACAATTGAGCATCAGTAAAAATTATACCTACAATATGTTGAAAGGCATTAAGATGTTTGAATCCAAACATTCTTGATAATACTTAAAAATTGGTAATCTGTGGAAGATGCTAGGATAGTAACTCATTCTAAAAACTAATAAATGATAGAAAAATGTAATTGATTTTGCCTTTCCAAGATGACTTGTACCTCAGAGTAACCACACATGTGACCTGAGTAAATTTCTCCTTTTTGATATATTAAGACAATGAAATAAGAAAAATAACCAATTGAGGTAAAGTGGAAAGTGTGAAGACAAAACAATAGTTTCCATAAGCTGATGATTGTTAAAATTAGGAGGTGAGAACATGAATATTGTATCTTATATTATTCAATGTCTTTTATGTATGTTGACATTTTCATAATATATAATTAAAAGAGGAACAATATGTTCTGATTGCTGTAGCATTATAATAAATCTTCAAGTAATGCAATAGAAATCCTCCAAATATGTCTTTTTCAACATTATATTGGCTATTCTTGTTTGTGTATATATATACAGAAGTGGCCAAAACTTGTACATTTTTGTTTGAAAACTTTCCATTTTGCTGTTTTAAGAATGTATCATATGCTTGTTGGCACTAGCATTCATTTGATTAATGCAATGTTTTGAGTGAACATCATACTACACATTACTACTGCACTTCAATTCAGCTTTGAAAAGCAATGCATAGATAACATCTCATAAGATATGTATGCATTTTTGGGCCCCCCATGTATATAATCAATTAAGTTATTTCTAGAGGACAGAGATTTCTTTATTGCATTGAAGGTAGAGATCAATATGTTGAGAACTGACATTTTAATGCTAGTGCAGCTTTCAATCCATGAGCATCTCTCTACTTATTTAGTCTTCTGTGATTTTTATGTTTTATAGGTTTCTGATACAAAGTTCTTATAATTATGTATCCATGTTTGTCATACTTTTATGATTTACATTGTATTTTTAATTTTATTTTTAATTGTGTATTGCAAAGACATAAAAGTACAATTGTCAGGATACAGTGGCACAGATCTGTAATCCCAGCAATCCAGGAGGCTCAGGCAGGAGGATTGTGAGTTAAAGGCCAGAGGAAGCCTGTAAAATTTAGTAAGACTCCGTCTCAAAATGAAAGGTAAGAAATGGGCTTGAAGTTACAGCTCAGTGGTAGAGCACTTGCAAAAGCATGAATGAGGCCCTGGATTAAATTCCCCAGTACCATACATACATACATACATACATACATACATACATACATACATAAAATAAACTACCATTGGTGTTTGACTTTTACCTTGTATCCACCAAGTTTGACTTATCTACTATTCACTAATCATTGCTAATAGTTGCTTTGTAGATTCCTTAGAGTTTTAAATGCAAGCTGTCATATGTGTATACTTTCAAATAGTGTGCAGATACAGACTGGTTTTCTTTTTCTTTTTTAATTGCTTTGACTCACTTTTTCACAAAGACAATATGAAATAGAAATGGTAGAAGCAAGCATCTTCATCTTTCTCCAATCTTGAGAAAATATTCAATCATTCACCATTAAGGATGATGTTACTTATAGTTTATCACTATATATAAATACTATTTACTAAACAAGGAATTTCTTTATCAACTTAATTTCCTATGGAGATAATTACATGCTCATTGTTATTTTGGGGGGACTCAGAGAAGGGCAATGTCTTTGTCAGGTTTTAGTCTCAGTGTTGGTGGTCCCATAAAATTAATTGGAAAACGTCCCTTTGTTCCCTCCCCTACTTTCTATAATAACTTTAGAAAATGAAGAAATAATTTTTATTAAATATTTGATAAATTTCAGGATGAAAATCGTCCATACCTGGGGTTTTCTTTATAGAAAATTTTTAATTATGAATCTAATATCTTTATTATGTATGTATTTAATAAGTATAGCTGTACTCTGGTTTCCTACTGGCTTTTATGCTAAGGGTCTTTCTGTTTGCTTGTTTGCTTTTGTTTTTGTTTGTTTTAGGAAGTGCTCTACCACTGAGCTACACTCCCAGGTCAATTTTTCTTTTTCTTTTGAATTAGAGTCTCACTAGGTATACAGGTTGCCTCTGGCCTCAAACTTGGGATCCTCCTGCCTCTGTCTCCCAAGTCACTGGGCTTATACGTATGCACAGCCATGTCCAGCTCTTTTATACTAGTTTTAATGAATTATTTTTTAAGGAATTTGTCTATCTCAAAGCTATTCATAGTTTTCTCTTATTATCCTTTTAATATCTGGGGTATATATAGTGATGTACCTTATTTCAGTCATGATATTTATTTCTCTATGTTTGTCTTAAATAGTCATGATAGTTTATTCATTCTATTAATACGTTCAAACAATTCACATTTGGTTCATTTCTATATTATGTCTATTTTTTATTTCACTAATTTCTGTTTTCACTTTTGTTATTTCCTTCTGTCTACTTACTTTGCATTTAATTTCCTTTCCTTTAGTTTAAGATGGAAGCTTAGATTATTTATTTTAAACCTTTCATCTTTTCTAACATAAAACTATAAATTTTCCTTTAAGCACTGGTTGGTTGCTATCCCTAAGCTTTGAGATATCCAATTATAATTATCACCATTCAAAATATTTTCTAGTTTCCCTTTATTCTCTAACTATTGGTTACAGGGAAAACATTTGCTAATTTCTAAATCCTTGCACTATTTCTAGATTTCTTATTGTTATCGATTTCTAATGTAATTCCAAAGACATTCTCTTTATAAAGGATGAATTATTATGAATTAAATCTTGCTACATGTATTAAGGGCTGGGATTTGGCTCAGTGGGTAGAGCACTGTGCCACAGTCTCTGAGGTCCCGAGTTCAATTCCCAGCACCGCAAAAAAAGGGAGAAGGACCTGGCAATCCACTTGCAAGGCAATCCCGAAATAGTCAGCCATTGAAAACCCTATGAGGGTTGCTATGAGTCGGATACTGACTCGATGGCACCTAACAACAACAACAACAACATGTATTGTTGTTGATGATTGAGTTTAAATGATTGAGATGATTGAGTTTAAATATACTATCCTGCTATTTTACATGATTTGTATGGTGTATATCTATGAATACTCGATGTTCATTTGAAAAGAATATGAAGTCTGCAGTTAAATCTAGAGTTCTATAAATGTCTATTGGATCAAACTGATTGCAATTCAAACCTATATGATCAATAATTCTTTGTTAAGAGAGAGAAAATGGTGGGCAGATAACACATGCCTTCTGATCCAGAGTAGAGGGAAGCCTTGATTAATGGTTTGGAGCACACATTGGCTAGATAGACACAGTGATTGTTTAGATTGGAGACAGTGGAGGGAACTGGATGAGCATCGAGATCACAGATCGGGGTCCAGAGGATCTACACAAAGGGAAGCAGCTGAGTCACCATTTCATAGACAGAAGATCGCTGAGACTCACAGAAGACTCCACACAAACACCCATGGGTACCTGGACCCTACATAGAATATAGCCTTGGCATCACATCAATACCCTGCCAATGGGACACAGACTGCAAGCTCTGGGTGAATTACCTAGAGGTGGCAGACAGAGTGGCCATTCCTAAGTGGTGCCTGCTGCGCAGCCAAAGTCTCTGGGCTGCTATAGGATCCTCACACAGGAGTGCAACCCTCAGATCCACCAGAGGTGATACACTATCATCCCATTCATCCCAAAGTGGGTGTGGGAGAAGGGGCTGGGGAATGTACGCCAGCA
The DNA here is from genome assembly GCA_007922755.1 of Pedetes capensis. Taxonomy (NCBI): domain Eukaryota; kingdom Metazoa; phylum Chordata; class Mammalia; order Rodentia; family Pedetidae; genus Pedetes; species Pedetes capensis. Next base: position 15,612 of record VMDO01021837.1, on the reverse strand, counting down.
GAGCATGCCAAAGATGGCTCCCTCCCTCCTGCTGTGACAGAGCAGTTGCACAGGCACAACTTTCAGGCACACAGGTATACGTGCACTTGGACCCCAGGTCCACCAGAGGTGATTCAATATCGTCCCACTGCACTGTGGAATCGGCTAGGGTCTTCGGAAGCAACTGAGTCCCATGTGGGCAAAGCACAACCGTGGTCCTGAAAGGGGCACAGTGGTGCCCTTTGTCCCAGGGCAGTTTCCAGTGCAATTGCTGCACGGCCAGACAGGCTGCAGACTTACAGGGGGTGCTTGGATATCATCCGGCCCACTACGGGGGAGGAGTGGTGAGACAACAACAGAATTTGGATCTTGCAAGTGGATGGAGAACCCTGAATTAAAGACTCCACTATAACAGCCATATTCCCCCCATGCCATAGGCTTTGGGGCTGAGATCTCCAATTGGGGAATTGAGGACCAAACTCCATGGGGCAGAGATAATTACAGGAAGGCTCCCACAGGTTCCACTGCCTTTCTGACAGTACAACAGGGAGAGAATATTTCGAGGGGCAGACTCTAAGGGCACCCAGTGCCATGCTTAAACCTGGGGGATCACGGGGCTACCCACCATATCTGCTTGACAGAGGGAAGCTTCGCAGAAACCCTACCCACTAATGCAGCCTCCTGCTAACAACAACAACAACAACAACAACAACAACAACAAAAAGAAAAGCTGGCAGGGAAAACCCCTTTCCTGTAGCAAAGTCATCGATCGGCCTGAAAGAAGAGAGATAGGCCCTTCTCAGAAGATTTTACTCTGCCACGGATAGTGCAGAAAACACTGGCAGCCTGAGTTCTGCAGTGTTCACTTCATCCTTATTGTCTTCATAGTGCAGATACCTCTTGTGAGATCATACAAGTGTTTTTGTGTGTGTATTATTATTTTTTATGTTTATTTTATTTTATTTTTTGGTGTGGGAGTGTGTGTAGGCACATATTTTTCTTGTTTTTTCTCTTCTTTTTTCTATTCTCCTTTTTTTCTATATATGTGTTTTTGTTTTACTTAATTATTTTATCCTTAAATGTTAACTTTAATTTTAATTTTCACTGTAATTTCTATTAGTCTCTGTTCTTGCTCTCCTCTTCCTTACTCTTCTTTAAAGATATCCTCCCCCTTTTCACCCCCTCAGAAGAGAAACAGAGTCTATTTCTTCCCTAGACTCCAGCCCCACTGTGAATAATGAAGCAGAGAATGGGAAACTGAGGAGTGGAGAGTATAGGGTGAAGATAAGAGTGCCACAAGCTGATGGTCCACCGAACCTAGGAGATCTGATTAATAACTAAGCCCATTAAGAGTTGAGTAGGGCTGGTGAACTAGAGTAAGAGCCCCACAGACTAGACAACTGAGGAATTGCATTGCACCCAGTAGACAACCCATGTCTGGGATCTCAGGGATCAGAGGGAATCTGAATGGGACAGAACTGAATTCAGAGTCTGCAACAGATCCTTATCTAGGATTTTGAAGCTGTAAAATATGGGGCAGAGGGGCAAAAATAAAGCACCAGAGATTCATCACCACACAAACTCAAAGGAATAAAAGAAGGAGAAATTCTCCACACTTGGGAGAGATGAAATCTATTTTCCAGACCGTATTATGGGCAAACAAAGTAAACCTATAAGAAACACAAAGGTGTATACTAGGCCTGAAGACGACACAGAACAATGCCCCCCAACAAATTCCTCCAAAGAATCTCAACTCCTAGAGATCTCTGAATTGGAATTCAGAGTTATGGTTATAAATATGCTAAGAGAAATCAAAACAAATACCAACAGCACCCTTGAAATCCTTGAAAAGAAAGTATCTCATCTGGAAACCATTCTATCCTCCCAGATAGAAATGATTAGGAAAAATCAAGCGACAATCATTGACATGCAAACTAAACTAAATGGATTAAACTCTGCAAAAGAATCCTTTTCATTGAGACTGGATGAAACTGAGCTAAGGGTTTCTGATTCTGAAAATGCAATTCAAGAAAGTAAATACATACACTCAGAAATGGAAACAATGATGAAGGAATTTTAAAAAGATTTCCAAGAAACCTCAGACAGAATGAAAAACAGAAACTTAAGAATTCAGAGTATCCCTAAAGGAGAGGACTAGAAAATCTAGTATATGATATCCTCAAGGAAAACTTCTCAGATATAATCCAGAATATGTATACATACACAACTGAAACATTTAGGACTCCTTCAAAAGCTGATCAAAACAGATCATCCCCAAGACATATTTATAACTTGAATGTTTTCATTAGAAACTAGGGAAGCTATCCTGCAAGCAGCAAGGTAGAAGCCCCAAATGACATTTAAAAGAAAACCTATTAAAATGACTGCAGACTTTTCCATATCAACACTGAAAGCTAGAAAGTCTTAGAAACAGGTAATTCATGTCCTAAAAAAGAACAATTTCCAACCAAGAATACTATATCCAGCAAAATTATCTTTGAAAATAGATGAGGAGTATAAGACATTCCATGACATTAACACATTCAAATGATTTGACCAAACCAGCTCTACAGAGGATTGTAAATCAATTACCATGTCCAGGAGAGATAAGACAAACCTATATAGGAAACCAAAGACTTGCTTAGCTGAGATGAGCACAATCCAAGAAAGGAACAAAGCAACCATGATTCATAAACCAGTAACAGGTAATGATTGGATGCATAACAATAGATAATACTCAATAATCACTATTAACATAAATGATCTTAACTCACCAATTAAGAGACAGAGACTGGCTAGTTGGATGAAAAAACATAAACTTTCAATATGTAGTATTCAAGAAACCCATCTAACTCACAAAGACTGCAATAGACTGAGAATTAAGGGCTGGAAAACAGCATACTAAATGGGGGGGGGGGGGACAAAAGAAAAGAAGGTGTTCTGATTCTAATATCAGATAGACTAACTTTCAATCCAAAACCAATTAGTAGAGACAAAGAAGGACACTACATTTTAGTAAAAGGAACAATCAATCAAGAACCAATAACGCTCCTAAATATTTATGCCCCAAACACTGGGTCACCTAGATTTATAAGACAAACTTTACAGAATATAAAGAACTTTAGTACCAAACACAATAATAATGGGAGAATTAAATACCCCACTTTCATCAAGAGGTCATAAAATCAAAAAATCAACAGAGAAACATCAAATCTACTCTCCACCCTAAACCAATTGGATCTCACAGATATATACAGAATATTTCATCCACATGATGAGGAATATGCATTCCTCTCAACTCAACATGGAATATTTTCTAAGATAGATCATATGCTAGTCCATAGGAATTCCCTCAACAAATACAAAAAGTAGAAATTATCCCCTGTTCCTTATCAGATCACAATGGAATAAAATTGGAACTCAAGAGCAAGAATAATTCCAGAAACTTTACAAACTCATGGAGACTGAATAATACACTCCTGAATCACCAATGGGTTGTTGATGAAATCAAAATGGAATTTAAAAAATTCCTGCAATGAAATGATGATGAAAACACATGCTACCAAAACATATGGGATACAGCAAAGGCAGTCATAACAGGGAAGTTTATGGCATTACGTGCATTCATCAATAAGGTGGAGAAGAGCCAAATAGATGATCTAATGACACACCTTAAGACAATAGAAATTCAACAACAAATCAATCCTAAAAGGATCATCCAAAAAGAAATTACAAAAATAAAGGGAGAAATATCTCAATTAGAATCTAAAAAGATAATTCAAAAAATTAATAAGACTAAGAGCTGGTTCTTTGAAAAGATTAATAAAATAGACACTCCTCTGGCCAATCTCATCAAAAAGAAAATGGAAAAAACTAACATAGTACAGATTACGAAGGAAAATGGGTCCATAACCACTGACTACAATGAAATACGGAAAATCATCAGGTATTACTATGAGAGATTTTATTCCCAAAAATATGAAAATACAGAATAAATGGATAAATTTTTTAACACATATGACTTACCAAATCTAACCCCAGAAGACATAAGTGACCTAAACAAGACTATTACATATAATGAAATAGAAAACATAATAAAAATTCTTCCAACAAAGAAGAGCCCGGTCCTGATGGGTAAACAGCAGAATTTTACCAAACTTTCAAAGAAGATATAGTACCTATCTTCCTCAAATTATTCCAAAAAGTATAAAGGAGGGAATACTCCCAAATTCATACTACAAAGCTACTATCACCCTGATACCTAAACCTAAACCTAAATCTAAATTGCTCAAGAAATTGCAACAAGAATAGATGAATGTAGTTACATGAAATGAAAAAGCTTCTGTTCAGCAAAAGATAGAAGATAGAGAATTATAGACCCATCTCCATTATGAATATAGATGCAAAATTCCTTAACAAAATCCTAAAAAGCTGAATCCAGCAACATATTCAAAAGGTTATACACCATGACCAAGTGGAATTTATTCCACATATGCAAGCCTGGCTCAACATATGGAAATCAATTAATGTAATCCAACATATCAAGAAACTGGCAAACAAAAACCACATGATCATCTCAATTGATGCTGAAAAGGCCTTCGACAAAGTGCAACACCTTTTCATGATAAAAACCCTGGAAAAGATAGGTATAACAGGCAAATACATTAAAATCATAAAAGTCATCTATGACAGACCTACAGCCAATATTATTTTAAATGGAGAAAACCTGAAACCATTTCCTCTTAGATCTGGAACAAGACAAGGATGTCCTCTCTCTCCTATTCTATTTAACATAGTAATTGAAGTCCTTGCTAGGGCAATCAGACAAGAGAAAGAAATAAAAAGGATTCAGACTGACAATGAAGAGGTAAAATTATCCTTAATTGCAGATGATATGATTTTATACATAAAAGACCTCAAAACCTCATCCAAAAAACTTTTGGGGGGGGTACTGGGGGTTGAACCCATGGCCTCCTGCCTGCATGCTTTGCAAGTGCTGGACCACTGAGCTGTGCCCTCAGCCCTTTTTTTTTTTTTTTTTTTTTTTTTTTTTTACTTTCTGAGACAAGGTCTTGCTAAATTGCCAAGACTGCCTCTGGTCTCGAACTTGCTATCCTCCCACCTCCGCCTCCCGAGCCACTGGGATTACAGGCATGTGCCACTGCCCCCAGCATCCAGAAAACTTTTAGATCTAATCAACTCTTTCAATAAAATGGCAGGATATAAGATCAACACACACAAATCAATAGCTTTTCTTTACACCAACTGTAACCAGGAAGAGAAGGAAATTACAGAAACAATACCTTTCACAATAGCCCACCAGAAAATTAAGTACCTTGGAATCAGTCTAACCAAACACCCTTCAGATTTCCACAAGGAAAATTTCAAAACATTGAACAAAGAAATAGCAGAGGACACTGAAAAATAGAAAGACCTTCCCTGCTCCTGGATAGGGAGAATTAATATGGTAAAAACCAAAATCAATTTATAGATTTAATATAATCCCATTAAAATTCTATTAACTTACTTTACAGAAATAGAGAAATGATACAAAAATTCATATTAAATCACAAAAGAGCCCACATAGCCAAAACATTCTTAATCTGCAAAACTAGTGCAGATGGAATCACAATCCCTGACTTTAAGCTATCCTATCGGGGATATGGGTTATGACTAAACATCAACAAAACAAAAATTCTTACGACTGGGTTAGCACTCAACTTCACAATCAATGGAGAAAAGATTGAGGTTGTCCAAGATTTTGCTTTGCTTGGCTCTATAATCAACACCCGTGGAAGCAGCAGTCAAGAAATCAAAAGACGCATTGCTCTAGGAAAAGCTGTGACAAAAGATCTCTTTAGAGTATTGAAAAGCAAAAATGTCACCTTGAAGACCAAGGTGTGTCTGACTCATGCCATGATATTTTCAGTGGCATCATATGGTTGTGAAAGCTGGACATTGAACAAGAGAGACAGAAAAAGAATTGATGCTTTTGAATTGTGGTGCTGGAGACATCTATTGAATATACCATGGACTGCCAAAAGAACCAACAAATCTGTCCTAGAAGAAGTGCAAGCAGAGTGCTCCTTGGAAGCAAGAATGGCCAGACTGCGTCTTACATATTTCGGACATGTAGTCAGGAGAGATCAACCCCTGGAGAAGGACATCATGTTTGGGAGAGTGGCAGGTCAACACAAAAGAGGAAACCCCTCCACCAGATGGATTGACACAATGTCTGCAACAATGGGCTTAAACATAAATAAGATGGTTTGCCTGGCACAGAATCAGCAAGTGTTTCAATCTGCTATACATAGGGTGGCTATGAGTCGGACTCGACTCGACGGCACCTAACAACAACAACAACATTGGGGAGTAGTGGCTAAAACCGCTTGGTACTGGCACAAAAATAGGCCTGAAGACATGTGGAACAGAATAGAAGATCCAGAAATACCTCAACACACCTATAGCCACCTAATTTTTGACAAAGGAGCAAAGCAAGTAAATTGGAAAAAGGACAGCCTTTTCAATAAATGGTGCTAGGAAGCATGGTCATCCACATGCAGAAAAATAAAAACCGACCCACATCTCTCTCAATATGCATGATAGTTAACTCAAAATGGATAAAAGATCTCAACATAAAACCAGAAAATTTAAAACTAATAGAAGACAGGGTAGGTAATATGCTCCAGCATATAGGCATAGGAAAGTATTTCCTTAATAAGACTTCAATTGCTCAAGAAATTGCAACAAGAATAGATAAATTGAGTTACATGAAATTAAAAAGCTTCTGTACAGCAAAGGATACAATACAATTCACAGAGTCAAGGAAATCCCCACTGAATGGGAAAAAATTTTCCATCCTATACCTCAGACAAAAGTCTAATTAGCAGAATTTATAAAGAACTTAAGAAATAATACCCAAGAAATCAAATAACCCAATACACAAATGGGCAAAGGAACTGAATAGACAGTTCTCAAATGAAGAGGTACATAATGCCATGAAACACATTTTAAAATGCTCAATATCCCTAGCCATTGGGGAAATGCAAGTTAAAACAACTGTGAGATTTCACTTTACACTAGTAAGAATGGCCAAGATCAATAAAACAAATAACAACAAATGTTGGCGAGGTTGCAGAGAAAAGAGAACAGTCTTACACTGGTGATGGAGCTGTAAATTGGTCCAACCGCTTTGGAAATCAATGTGGAGTTATCTTAAAAAACTAAAAATTGATCTACTGTATGACCCAGCTATAACACTACTGGGAATTTACCAAGAGGGAGATGTATCATCATACCACAGAGACACCTGCATCTCCATGTTCAATGCAGCACTTTTCACAATAGCAAGGATATGGAACCAACCAAAGTGCCCATCAACAGAAGAATGGATAAAAAAAACTATGGTACAAATACACAATGGAATACTACTCAGCAATTAAAAAAATGAAATAATGCCATTTGCAGCAAAATGGATGGAATTGGAGAAAATTATTTTACGTGAACGAACACAAGCTCAGAAAGAGAAATACCACGTTCTCACTCATATGTCAGAGCTGAATCAAAATTATAAGAAGGAAAAAATCCTATGCAGAGGTCAGAACATAATAATAAAAAAAAAAATGCTGAACTCGATCTAGTGGAAAAGGGACAGTTTGGGGAAAGCAAAAGAAGGAGGGAGAGATCTAGCAAAAGGAGGAAATCCGAGAGAGGAGAGGGAGAAGAAGAAGAGCAAGGAGGAATGAGGAATGGGGGAGGTGGTGACCTCTAGGTGTGCAGCCCAACTTTAATAGTCCTGGAAATAATTATAATAACACCAATAATACCAAGGAATGGTATTAATATAGATGGACTAGAAAATTCATGTAATAGTACTGACAATGTAAAAAGAAAGTTCACTACAGAAAAAGCTTCCATCTTAAACATAATTGGAACCCAAGGATATATACAAAACTATTACCATAAAAAGACAAGTAAATGGTCTTTATTTTGCCTTCATTTTTGAAGACTGTCTTCTGGTTATATATTATTTTTGTTTTCATTTAGCATGTCAAAAATATTTTTAGTTGAGATGTTAAATATATTTTACTGTTTATAATAAAAATCACCTGTACAAAAGAAGTACTAGGTGCTAATTTTAATATTTTACACAAGATCTGTTTTCCATAACATATTAACATCTAAAATTTCACTATTAATCTTATTTTCTGTTGAGTTTCTGGAGGCTCAGGAGTTCTATGTTCTTTTGATTATTTTTGTTTTTATTTCCCTAAAGCAAAAGACTGTAGCGCCTTCAGTGCAAAGACTTCAGACCAATTATTTGTATTATACTTGGTTGTCTCTTTGCTGTATAACTTCTGAATTCAAGTCCTTCAACTCCTTAGTGAAATATTATAGAGAATAAATCGTATGGGGTAAAAATTTCTTTTTCATATTTCTAGTAACATTCATGTTTTCTGATGAAAGTTCAGACATAATTTGTGTTATTTTCCTGTGCATAATGTTCTTTTTTTCTGACTGCTTTTATGATAGCTTTTCATTTTAGATATTTTATTTTTCAGCTAGGATCTGCTTAGGTTTTCTTTGTACACAATTTGCTTGGATTTTAATAACTTTCTTAAACAAATAGTTGATTGTTGTTGACAAATTGTGATATTCACAGTCATTATTTCTTTGAATATTTTGCCTTATTTTCTCTCTCCTTTTAGAGAAGTCCCAGTTACAATGGCTTAGATCACTTAATATTGTCTAACAAGTTACTGTTGTTGTTAGTTGCCATCGAGTCCAGTCCGACTCATAACAACCCTATGTACAGCAAATTGAAACACTTGCCAATTCTCTGCCAGGCAAACCATCTTATTTATGTTGAAGCCCATTGTTGCAGACACTGTGTCAACCCATCTGGTGAAGGGTTTCCCTCTTTTGCATTGACCTGCCACTCTTCCAAACATGATGTCCTTCTCCAGGGATTGATCTCTCCTGACTACATGTCCGAAATATGTAAGACGCAGTTTGCCCATTCTTGCTTCCAAGGAGCACTCTGCTTGCACTTCTTCTAGGACAGATCTGTTGGTTCTTTTGGCAGTCCATGGTATATTCAATAGATGTCTCCAGCACCAAAATTCAAAAGCATCAATTCTTTTTCTGTCTCTCTTGTTCAATGTCCAGCTTTCACAACCATATGATGCCACTGAAAATATCATGGCATGAGTCAGACGCACCTTGGTCTTCAAGGTGACATCTTTGCTTTTCAATACTCTAAAGAGATCTTTTGTCACAGCTTTTCCTAGAGCAATGCGTCTTTGGATTTCTTGACTGCTGCTTCCATGGGTGTTGATTATAGAGCCAAGCAAAGCAAAATCTTGGACAACCTCAATCTTTTCTCCATTTATTATGAAGTTGCATGCTGACCCAGTCGTAAGGATTTTTGTTTTGTTGATGTTTAGTCATAACCCATATTGAAGGCTATGATCGTTGATCTTCATCAGTAAATGTTTTAAATCCTCTTCACTTTCAGCAAGCAGAAACAAGTTACTGAGCCTCCATTAATTTATTTTTCAATCTATTTTCACTCTGTTCTTCATATGTGATAACTACAAAAGATCTCATTTCAGGTTTTCTGGGAATTGTTTCTATATTTATCCACCCTATTACTCATGTGAATTTCTCATTTTAAACGTTGCCAACCTCGTTCTCTTCATGTAGTTACTTTTTATGAATTACCTTTCTTTGCTCAGATTCCTCATCTACTCACTCATTTTTGTCTTACTTTCTCTTAAATCTTTAAAAATGTTTATAATGGTAGCTTTAAAGGCAAAATCTGCTAATTCTAGTATCTGGGTAATTTCAGCCTCTGTTTCTATTGACTAGTTTTTGTTACCTGATCATCAGTCATATTTTCTTCCTCCTTTGTATATCTGGTAATACTTTATGTTGTAGAGAGTATGGATTATGTTGTCCATTGTATTTTCATTTTTAGTAAAGTAAGTGGATTACAGGAAGATCCCCTTAATCTTGTAAAACTTCTTATGTTCAGTGAAGACTGTGCTTTTTTTTCTTAAGCCCTAGGATACAGTTCCTTCTCTAGGGCATGTTCTTTACTACTTAGGTGTGGCTTTACCATGCCTCCATCCAATGCCTGTATAGTAACAAATTGTTTACCCTTTATCACTGTCCCCAGCCCCATAAGACCTCTGATAACTTTGTTCACCCCTAAGCCCAAGAGCAAGCCATCTCTTTTAAACCTCATAGAGTCTTGTCCTGCCTGTACACAGCCCAGCACTGGGAAAACAATTCAAAGTGATTTCCCACATTGAATTATGGGCTGTCCCTTTACACATCTCTCCTCTCTGTATACCTCTTCCTCTAAAAATCTAATCATTTCACCATCTCTGAATTTTGATCTCTGCCTCTGCATCAACCTGGACTCCTGTGCTTGTAGTCTGCCCTCAGCATTGGGAAGATTCCCCTCAGCAGGAATGTGAAGTAAAGGCAGGGTTTATACTATGTATCTCCCTTCTTTCAAAAATCACACTTCTGTGTAGCCTGTTTTCAGATCCTTGAAAACAGTTATTTTGTCCTTTTTGTCCTTTACGCCTTTTTGCCATTTTCGCCCAGACCATCGGCTAAGCAAGACCTTCTTGCCTGTTCCTGCCCGGACCACTGATGAGGAAACGGCTCTCCTGCTCCCCTCCCCTGGACCTTCGGTGAGGAAAGAATGCTCTCCCACCACGACCATCAACAAGGATAGAACCCGCTCTCCGTCTGATCACCAACGAAGCAACAGCTGTCTCCTTGTGACCACCGAGACCACCAACACAGGTGTTTGCCCCTGATAGGCAAAAGCACCTGAGGCTTTTCCTTTCTCCCATCTCCACTGGGGTCCCGAGGGCCGCAGAGGTCCATGCCCCTCACCCGAGGGTCCTGAGTTAATTGTGTTTAGTATCTGTGCATGCGGTCGCATGCCTCCCATCCAAACCTCCAGGCCAGACCAGGAACTGTGTGCCCCACATAGTTATTTTGTATATTTAGTCCAGGCCTATTGTTCTTTAGAAGGAACTGTGAAGTCTAGGATCAGTTACTTTGTCGTGTCCAGAAGCAGAGGTTTCCATTTTGTGGTTTTAAACAGAAGGTTAGGTTTTAAACCTAATCACAGTTTCTTTTCTGTGCTTTGCCCTGGCAGAGCATGGATATGAAAGAACAAGTGAACTTTTAGAATCTTGCAAAAATCTTGCATTGTCTTGATGTGTAATGATGATGAGTGAGGCTGTAAGATTAGAGACAGAAAAAAATGGAATGAAAACCAGCAAAATATTGAGAAAACAGAAAGAATACATATATAAGGCAAAACGTGACATCGTAAATGTTATGGGCATGACTCTTCAGAGTGTTTTCCAAGGCACTGTCTTTTAAGCAACATAAAATACTTTCTCTAGTTCAGATATAGCATAACCAAATCTGCCAACAAGCAGTTTGGCATAATTTAGTTCAAACCAGTTTTCATGTTTTCCTAAGCCTCTCTTTCTGAGCTGCCATCCCAGAATTCAGGAGGTCAGCCTGATAATCTCAGATCCTGGAGTTTGAGTTTTCCTTCAAAATTGATTGAGATTTTTGTGAATATTATAATTAATTATCATACCAGAGGCTTATTTCAAGCTTATCTCAGGGAAATGTTACATTGAACTGCTTAGGCAGAAATGAGAATAGGGATAACAGTAAACGACAGCAACCCCTCAGCACTTCTATAAGCCGCAGCTGTGCAAAATGCTTTATTTAAATTATTCCATTTGATCTTTATAATAACTTGTTAAATGCCATGAACCAACATGTCAGCATGCCAAAACAGAAAGGATAGAAGGACTATAGGTCCTTTATGACTTCTCTGAAGCATGTAATTAATAAACTTTACACTTACTTTTCATGCTCTAATATATTTCTTCATTATTTAACCCACCTTTAGTTAAACATTCTGCTACATGGTACTGAAAGCACCCTAACCTATAATGCAATCCCTTTGTTGGCTTAGATCAGAGGTTAACAAAATTTCTCTATAAATGCCCAGATACTAAATATTTTTTTGTTTTGTATGCCATATAGATCCCATCATGAATATTCAACTCTTACAGCATGAAGCTATCATCAGCACTACATAAATGAATGTGTGTGGTTATATCTCAATAAAACTTTATTTAATGAAAAGCAGCTAGATTTGGCCTATGGGCCATAGTGGGCCAACTTTGACTTAGATGAATTCACATGAACTTTGGTCAGTTGAGATAGAATCCCTTTTGTCACCCTGAGGCTAGATGGATTTAGTGGTACACCAAACAGCCTCTAGCATCATACTTTTATTCAACTAACTGGCCCACAAATGTTGCATAGCATTCAGAGCCAACATTATTCAATATACTCACCCTCACAATAGGATTCAGTCTTCTACCTAGCATTTCCCAGTTGACAAGCACAAAATTGTCTATATATTATTTGAAACCATCATAGAATTGCTTTTCTAAGAGATTGCAGAGTAATCTGACATAGAAATATTAATAAACATTTCTTGTGTGTAAAGTAGTAAGTAGAAACTATATAAATGTAGAAAAATAGACAAATGAATAATGAGCAAAAAATAGTGAGCAGAAATTAAATTGACAAAAATCTTAAGGTAAAGTCCTGTGACTGTGGAAGAGGAAAAGAACTTGGGAGAGGAAAGCGGAATATATTAGTGAAGTCGTCAGAAATGACTCCCCAGATATGTCCATGACCTCATTCTCAGAACTCATGGATTTGTTCTTCTCTATGAGAAGAGACTCTGCAGAAGTGCATTTGACCTTAGGCTATCCTGGATTATCTGAGTAGGCTAAATATAATTACATGTCCTTACACATAGACCCTGTCCCCCTCACCTTGATTTAGCCTAGTCAGACCTGTGTTGGACCAATGACCCACACAAGGCTAAGATAATACATTTGGGTTGGAAGCCACCAGCTATGTGGTAATTTGTTACCACAGCAATAGAAATCACATGCAACTAATAAACCATCTAATACCCCTAATCCTGCTATTTCTATTTCCATTATTTCTTCTGTGTTCTGTTACAGCTCTTTTGCCTCCCCATTCCTCACACTGTAGCTCTATATTTAGATGATATTAATCTCCATTTAAAAAATTCAAACATGCCGGGGACCATGATGGATGCCTACGATCCTACAAATTCAGGAAGATGAGGCAGGAAGATCACAAGTTAGAGGCCAGAGGAGGCCTGGGTCACTAAGACGCTGTCTCAAAAATTAAAAAGGGGGCTGATCGCATGGCTCCATGGTGGAGCACTTTCCTAGTATGTTTGAAGCCATGGGTTCATCCCCCAAGTAATGAAAAAAAAAAATCTAAACAACATGATTAATTCATAATGACTGAAAGGACAGACCTGGCATGCTTCCCCAGTCACCACTCTAAGGTGACCAGAGGAGCAAAGGTCTAGGTGACCAGGACGGCTGGTCAGCATGGATCCCATGTCCCCTGCTAGACACATTGAAGGTGGCCTTCAGATGTAATTTCCTGCCTGTGCTTCTCTTTCCTGCTGATAATTATATGTGAAACTAGTAATTTGCATCCACCTCATGGCATCTCTCAAAGACATATGGGATTTAAATAGCAATTTATAGGTACACCACAAACAGAAATTGGCAAGCCAGTGTCAACTCATAATAATAATACTAATAAACTAATCATTGCAGTATTAATAATCTGTGGGAAGCTGTGCAGTTCACATGTTGCTTCTATCATGTGCTGTTTTCCCTCTACCTAATGCCAGATTCTTCATTCCTTCTGCAGCTCACTCTCCACAAGGATTGGCATGGTTCTAAGTGGCCAATTCAAGGACAGTGGGCTCCTGGCCCTCCCCTCCCATGCCTCTCTGCTCTGGCTGGTCAGTCTGCACCAGGACAGACATTTCTGCACATGCTGAAGGCCTGACCTTTGTGGTGTCCTTTGCCCTAGCCATCTGTGCCACATCCACCACTGTGCATATCTTTTGAATATTGTCCCGTATCAATGCTTATTAAAGCTGGCTGCAATGAGAGCCATGCCTGAAAAATAGGTCATTAACTTTGGTGCAGGACCCTGCTTCTCTAAAACAGTGGCATGCCCAAGTAACCTGACTTCATTCACTGCTTGTGGAACTCTCCTATCCTTCCGGCAAGTGATTTTTCTATAAAATGCCTCACAATTCACACAAAAATAAGATACTTTTTGTTATTTATAAAGCCCATGTTTGCAACCTATAAGATGAGCTAGTTTCCAAATTTCACTGCTAATACTGAACACACCCATGTTCTCTGATAATAGATATAAAGTAAATTCATGTTATCACATGTTAATCAATAGTACCCCTGCTTCGAGGGCATCTTTAGCCCTCAATTATTTATTTCAATTCCAATTTTCAAGCTGTTCCTCAAAATAGAAAACAACAATTTGCCAGTGTTCAAATATTTTAAAAATCATCTTAAGAAGAGAATAGGTTCCTGGCCTTCCCAGGAAAGATGGTGCTTAGCATGTGCTAATATTCTGGGTTAAGCTTTGGTTTCAGAATGTTCTAGCAAGGCTTAGACAATAAATTCTAGCACCTGATATAAGATCATTTCTCTGGTTTGCTGGGTCTCATAGATTTGTTAGGAAAACCTCAGAAAGTCCCTTATTGGGGGTAAACATCAAGATTACCTAAATGTAAAAGGAGATACTTTTTCATTGACTTCCCAGTCCAAATTCAGAAATGAGATAGGGCATATTAGTGTATATATATGATTAAAAGAAAGGCATTGACCAATGAGACTCTACTTATTTGCTAGACCTGATAAATTATGACGTTCAACTTCTGTGGCTCAGGATACCTCATTTGATGCACTAAGTAAACGACAATGAATTGTGCTCTGAATACCAAAAACATATAAGCAAATTTTCATTTAAAGAAGCAAACTGCTGAATTAATGTAGAAAGCCATATCACTCTGACTCTCATTTAATGCCTGATTGCCTAAATCGTAATTTAAAAAACCCAAATAAAGAAAAATAATTAGTGGTAACATCAGTATATGCTATAAATGAACATTTTTGTCACTTTACAAATGTGATCATGTAATCAGCAATGCTGTTGATTTGTCCAAAGGATACCTGCAAAGGTGCCAGTAGATACACATCTCAAAGACTCAGTTTGACAGTCCAATGAACTTTCCTACCTCAATTTCCATATCAGCGAAAATCCAGGTTTAAATCTCATGTGTTGTTGTTGTTAGGTGCCATCGAGTCGAGTCCGATTTATAGCGACCCTATGTACAGCAGATCGAAACACTTGCCGATTCTGTGCCAGGCAAACAATCTTATTTATGTTGAACCCCATTGTTGCAGACACTGTGTCAACCCATCTGGTGAAGGGTTTCCCTCTTTTGCATTGACCTGCCACTCTTCCAAACATGATGTCCTTCTCCAGGGATTGTTCTCTCCTGACTACATGTCTGAAATATGTAAGACGCAGTTTGGCCATTTTTGCTTCCAAGGAGCACTCTGGTTGTACTTCTTCTAGGACAGATCTGTTGGTTCTTTTGGCAGTCCATGGTATATTCAATAGATGTCTCCAGCACCA